>CAUYLG010077273.1:0-32158 GCA_963573385.1 Cacajao melanocephalus | reverse complement strand
GCCTGTATCCATCCCTTTATCCACTCATCCCAGCATCTGGCACTGCCTGTATCCATCCCTTCATCCACTCATCCCAGCATCTGGCACTGCCTGTATCCATCCCTTCATCCACTCATCCCAGCATCTGGGCACTACCTGTATCCAGTTAGGTATCCATCCCTTCATTCACTCATCCCAGCATCCGGCACTGCCTGTATCCAATTAGGTATTCATCCCTTCATCCACCCATCCCAGCATCTGGGCACTACCTGTATCCAGTTAGTTAGGTATCCATCCCTTCATTCACTCATCCCAGCACCCGGGCACTGCCTGTATCCAGTTATGTATCCATCCCTTCATCCACTCATCCCAGCATCCAGGCACTACCTGTATCCATCCCTTCATCCTTCATCCATCCATCCATCCATCCATCCATCCATCCAAAGATCCTTCCATCCATTCATCTACCAATCTTGTCTTGTGTATCAGAAGTCTTCCTCCCTCCATCCATGTATCAAACATCCGTTGATATTTTGTCTACAAATTCAGTCCTTTATCCACATCAACTTTTCCATCCGCCCACCCATCCATCACTGTCTTGCTACTTACATCCATCAGCCATCAGCCTCTCCTCATGTCCATCTATTCCTCTAGCTTTTTTTTTGAGATGGAGTCTTACTCTGTCGCCCAGGGGCTGGAGTGCATGATCTTGGGTCACTGCCACCTCACCTCTGCCTCCTGGGTTCAGGCAATTCTCCTGTCTCACCCTCCCAAGTAGCTGGGACTACAGGTGCATGCCACCACGCCCAGCTAATTTTTTTTTGTATTTTTAGTAGAGAAGTGGTTTCACCATATTGGTCAGGCTGGTCTCAAACTCTTGAATTCAGGTGATTCACTCACCTCGGCCTTCCAAAGTGCTGGGATTACAGGCGTGAGCCACCATGCCTGGCCCATCCTTTTGGCTTTATACCCAACCATCCACTGCTCTATCCTCCAGTGCTTCCCTTCCATCCAGCATCATCCACCCATACGTCCCCTTCAGCGTGCCCGCGTTGCTTCTCCACCTCATGCACCTCTTAATCCCAGCATGCACTCGCTGCAGGGTGACCAGGTTTCCATGTCTGGTTTCCCCCGGCAAAGCCCAGGCCTGACCCATCTTTACCCCTGACTTGGGTTCAGGCCTTGCTGATTCAACCAGTGACTGCAATTCTCCTTCTTGGCTCAGAGCTGGGCCCTGGCTGATCCCCACCCCAGGCAGACCCCAGAGGCTGCTCTACTGTCCTCCAGACTTATGGCCTACTGAGGCAGGGGCCACTTCTGAGTTCTCTTCCTGGCCAAATGGGCAGAGAAGAGCCCCAGCAGCTCCTGACTCCTGTGGCACTGGCCAGGGTCCATTTCTCCCAGCAGACTGTGGACTCGTGGAGGACAAGGCCAGTGGCAGACTCACCTAAGTGACCCCTATGAGCAGTGAAGAGTGGGTGCTTAGGGAGAGCATGTTAGGTGAGTGTAGAATTCATCCACTCATTCATTCATTCATTCATTCATTCATTCATTCCTACAATGATTAAAGCAACAGAGACACCTCTGGCCAGCTTCTCCCATCACAGGCTACAATCTGGTACCTGCTCTCAGGTCACAGAAGTCACTCCCCTGACCGTAATGGGCCTTGCTGATACCGAGCTTCTGATACACATAAGCTTCTGATACAGAGCCCTAGAGAGGAGACAGTGAGTCAGCAGCAGAGGAGGAACCAGAACCCAGGGCTGCAGACCTCCGTCCAGGCCTCTCCACCAGGCTAGGGACCAGCTCTGCGACAGGAGGGGGAGTCAGGAGAGAACCCTGTGAGGTGATTCTAGACTAATATGGCACGGCCCAGGGTCACCCTCTGATCTATCCTGGGGATCCTTACCTCCCTTGAGGGGAGAAGCCCTGCCTCCCCTCCCCCATGGCCTTGCCCTTGGCCTCCACACGTCAGCAGGACACAGTCTCTCTAAGTCTTGAGACTTGAACTCTCTACACTCTCCCTGCCACCTTCAGGCCTTGGACCAGGCTCCTATAACACGCCTTGACCCCTCATCTGTTCAGCAACTTCGCAGTCCTTGGGCCCCACCTCCTGGGACCCTGGGAGATGATTTGTGGACTGTCTCCAAGAGCCATGGACTCATGGGCTGTGGCCATTCCCATCCATCCATCCATCCATCCATCCATCCATCCATCCATCTGCTCTTCAGCACCAGGAAGTGCCTGCAGGAGTAGGGAAGCGCCTTCAAAGTGTTGCCGTGGAGATGATGCGTGGCAATGCTGATCCAGGGCCCAGCACATAGCAGGCGTTCCAAAAATGGCAGCTATGTGGGCCAGACCCTGTGCCCAAGTCTTGGGAGAGTGGATGGAAGATCATCCAGAATGCTTCAGACTCACTTCCTCTCCCCGGCCCCGGGCTCTGACAGATGTCCTAGCACCCGACCCCAGCCCATGGAAAACTCATCCTCCAGGCGGGGGTTCCAGGCGGCCCTCCCCTCCCCACTCAGCTCCCAGGTGCGAACAGCTCCAGGTTTTGACGACAAGCGGAACGCCAAGCCTAGGAATCTATAAATATGAGACAAAAGCTGGGGAGGGCCCTCCGCGGCAGCGCAGCCGCCCATCGCCCCGAGCCCGCATGCTGAGCCCGGGCAGAGCCGCATCTGCCATCATGCTTGCTTTTCCAAGCCGCCCTGATTATAGAGAGAGTCGCGAAAATTAAGGGTTTGCAGGATGCTGCCAGGGCGTTCGCCGCCGCCTCCCGGCCCTGCGTGTCACAGATACCAGGCTGAGCCACCCCCAACTGCCAGTTGCCCCAGCTGGCAGGACCAAGGCCGGCCTGGCAGGGCTACACACCGCAGCTCGTTAGGGGCTTTCGCCCACTTTACTGGTGGGAGCCTGGCCCTAGGAGTGGTGGGGGTCTCTGCTGCTCTTGGCAGGCGGAGGAACTGGGGCCCAGAGAAGGCAAAGGAACTGTCCATGCCCTCCAGAGAGCCAGGACACTGGGGCCTCAGACGGAGCCTGGCCGTGGAGACCCCCGCCCACTCCATGCCCTCGGGGCTGGACCCCCAGTCTGCACTGGCGGCCGACCTTGGCCATGCGCACTCCGCCAGTGCATTGCTCCGCACCCATCCGGCCCCGCTCGCGGGTGCCCACTCTGCTCCCATTCTGCCGGCTCAGGAGACTCCAGCGCGTCGCCCACGCTGTTCCTGCCCTGAAGAAACCACACTGGGGATGGGGTGGGGCACAGACGAGGAAGGAAACACCTCCAAACCAAGCAGGAAGCGGAAACGCTGGGGCAGAAATTCCCATCCAACGTGGTGGGGCTCAGGGAGCATGAGCGCGCCGGCTGAGCCGCCCTGGGCGAGGCCTTGGCCTCAGTTTCCTCGCCTGTAAAGGGGCAGGATGATAGTACCTGCCGCGAGGTATTGAATGGGATGGCGGTGTCCGAGGCTCGTGCGCACCCACGCGCTGCAAACGCTCAAGGAGGCGGCCCCGGGTCCACCCTCCTTCCGGCTCCCGGGCCTTTCTCCGGCCTCCCGAGCTGGGGCTGGCCCTGCCCCCTGACGCAGGCGGGACCGGGCCTGCCCGCACCCTCGCCACCCACCGCGGACAGCGCCGGGTCCCCTGCCCTCCGGCCGCGCCCTGGGTCCCCCGTCCCCCACTTCCTCCCGCCTCAGGGGCGCGCGTGTCGGGGCGCAAGGACCCTGTGATTGGACCTGGGCGCTCCCGGCGGCGCGCAGAGGCCAGGCGTCCCCGCCCCACCCGAGGGTACCCCCTTCCTAGGGGACCCGCCCGGCTCCTCCTGGGCCAGTGAAGCCGCCATGGCGGGGGCGCGGCGCGGAGGGGAGCTGGGCGGGGGCCCGGCCACCTCCCGCGCCGAGCAGGGACCGCCCCAGGCGTGGGTGGCGCCCGCCCCGCCTCCGCGCCCGCGCCCGCGCCCGCGCCCGTGCCCTGCCCTCCCGGCTCGCAGTTACTTACCGCTCGGCGCAGCCGGCCGGGCCGGCGACCGCCTGTCCACATGGCCCTGGGGTAGCCGCGCCGCTCGCCGCAGCCGCCGCGCTCGGGTCCCGCCGCCGCCGCCGCCGCCGCCCCCTCCCCTCCCCTCCGAGGCGGAGCGCGCTGGGAGCCGGCGCGGCCGGGGCTCCCCCACCCCGCCCGGCTTCCCGCAGGGAGCGCCCGCCCCCCGCCCCCAGCCCGGCTCCCCGCCAGACCCGGCCCCGCGCAGCCGCGGCTGAGCCCGCGCTTCCCCCGCGCCGCGCCGGGCCGGGGCGCACGTGGTGGTCGCGGGGCCGGACAGGGGCGCGGGGGTGCAGTGTGCGCGGGGGCCGGGCAAGGAATGGTGGCGGGGCAGGGAATGAATGAACCCGCGGGTGCATGAATGGCAGAGCGCATGAATGAATGAGTGCTGTAGAGCGTGCGGGAGGAATGAATAAATGAGGGAACTAATGCATGGGCACCACGGTGAGTGAGGGAGTGAATGGGCCCCTGAAGCCCAGAGGCTGACAGTAACCACCTGCCCAACCTTTTCATTGTCCGTCCATTCAATCCCTCAACATTTATTAGACGCCTACTGTGTACCAACCAGCGCTGCTATAGACCCCAGGGGGTACAGCAGCGAGGGAAACCAAGTTCCTGCCCTCTCAGAGTCACAGTTTACAGATGAGGAAACCCTGGCTCCCAAGGGTGCCGCCTGGCCAAGCTGCCCCTTTCCCCGCCCCTGCTCTGCCCCGGACCTCAGTGGGTGGCTTCCAGGGCCTGCTTTCTCCCCAGGGAGCTCTCAGGAAGGAAGGTGGCTTCAAGAGGACCAATGTGCCCCCGCCTCTCCTCCCAGTCTAAAGCATCCCACTAACCTGCCCAGGTAGAGCCAGGCTGGTCCAGTCCTGCCCTGGAAAAGGTGCTCTCTCCTCTGGAAGGCATCGGGCCCAAGCCAGGCTGGAGCCTCCTTAGAAGCAGGCAAGGGGCAGTCCTGAGGGTGCCAGCTGCATGAGGGTCTTCCATCCCAGCCAGCCCAGCAGCTGCCAGCATGGGAACCCAGGGAGGAGCGCTGGCAGCCAGGGAGGGTCTTGCGTGGTGGAAACAGAGCTCACAAAGCCTGTGTGCTTCGCTTGTGTCCTCCTTCGGGACCTATGGGCTCATGGTTCACACATGCTTATATCATTTCCAAATACACGGCAGATTAGAAGATGCTGCCAATGAATACTTTGTATACATATTTTTTAATTGTGGAAAAACATGCAAAACATAAAATGTACCATTTTAACCACGTTGAAAGTGGACAGTTGAGGACATTAAGTGCCCGCTGTTGTGCTGCCCTCGCTGCCACCCTTGCATGCTGCGTGCTGTGTGCTTTGCGGTTTCTGCGCGCTTTCACTGGGGAGTAGGTTGCTACCTTCAGGCAGTGTCAGTGCTGAGAAAAGGTGCTGATGGCAAGGAAAGAAAGAAAACCCAGAAAAAAAGGAGACAAGAAAAAGGACTTGCAGCTGACTGGAGCCATTTAGTGTCAAGCAAAATCCTGTCTGTGCTCCCTCTCAGGCCCCAGGGACATGACTGGGTAACAATGGACAGAGGGAGGCGCCTGCGGGTGCAGCCACAGTCAAGACAAAATGGGAGGTGGCAGCTCAGTGTGGGGCTCTCCCGACTGACTTTGTCCAAACCCAAGCACTGGTGTGCACTGCGGGATCGGCCTCTTTGCTCAGGGGGCCTTAGTTTCCCCAGCAGGAGTAGGGACAGGCTCCCTGACCTCTGCTCTGGCCTCTCAGATTCTGACACTGTTCAGGCAGCACACAGTAGTGGAGGCAGCCCGTGAGAGGCAGTGGGGGCCCAGCCTGCCAGCTCCAGTGTCCCTTCCCTCCCCAGTCCCCCAGGGCACAAACACCATTGGGGGATGTGGAACCTGGGGTGCAGGCGGGGCTCTGCCCACATTGCCTTCTTCTGGGCTGCGGCCCTTCCCCAGAGGCTGGTCCTGCTCAGATGGTGCCAGAATGTACACCGCCCGCCCTGGCACTGCTGCTGCCAACGCCACAGATGGCTGGGGAGGCGGGGGAGGGGCGGGCGGGGTGGGGGCGGCTCCTGCTTCAGCTCCAGCAGCTTGCAGGCTTCAGCTCGGCCTGCCTGGGAAGGCCCCAGGAGAGCCCCTCCCCCATGCCGCACCCACCTCCTGTCCCCACCCTCCCTGCCCTCTCTTCCAGCCTTCCCACTCCAGCCCCTCATGCTGGAAAGGAGGAGAGAAAGCAGGCATTGGCTGTGGGTCCGGGAGCATCCCTGTAATGCCCCTGGGGCGGAAGTAGTACCAGCCCCCTTTTGCAGATGGGGAAGCTACAGTCAGAGCAGCAGAGCCTGGGACATCAGGCAGGCTTCCTGGAGGAGGTGAGGTTTCAGCTGGGGGTGGGAAGAAGGGATGAAAATGGCAGGACTGGGAGATGACGCTCTGGGGCTGTGGCGGACACTCTCCCCAGGCCCCTGCCCTCAATCAGACCTCTGAGGACCACTCTGACATCACCACTCCCATGGCTCAATCCCATTGCCCTGTTTTGTTTTCTGTGTGTCTCTTACTGTGTTCTTACCCTGGGGTGTGTGGTCCTCTACCATGGTGGGGAGGCAGGGCAGGAAGTGGCACCACATTGGGTGTCATGGTTAAATGTGCCAAAGAATGGATGGATCGGCCGGGCGCGGTGGCTTACGCCTGTAGTCCCAGCACTGTGGGAGGCCAAGGTGGGCGGATGACCTGAGTGCCTGAGGTCAGGGATGGCCACAAGCCGGGCTGCCTGGAGGCCGGGCACCAACTCCTGCTGTGCTTGCCTGGCACTGCCCTGAGCGATGTGGATTGGAGGTGGAGACCAAGGCATTGTGGAGGTGGGACGCTGGCCCGAAAGATGGCAGCTGAGGGTGCCCGGAGCCCAGCAGACCCCCACACCCCCCATTCCCAGCTGAGGAGCTCCCTCCTCCTTCTGGGGAGTCCCCATGGTCTCCTGCCTGCCCCTGTCTCTGAAACCTGCCTTGTGTCTGTTCCAATGCCCTCTCACCATGAACCTCCCCTGCTCAAGAACCTGCCGTGGTTCTCAGCTGCCTGCCTGCCGCATCCTATCCAGGCACTCAAGGCCTTCCATGGGCTCGCTGGTGTCTCTGAGGTGACTCATCCTCTTGGCGGATGCTGAGGCTCTGCTGCCCCCTCATTCCCCTTGCGGGCTGCCCTCCACCCACCCTGTCTACCCACAGGCAGGATCACACAGCCTCCTTTCCCCTTGTCCCTGCTCAAGACGGGAGGCAACATTCCCATAAAAAGAGGCTCCGTGGCGTGCGGTGTAATCCTAGCACTTTGAGTAGCCAAGGTGGGAGGATCACTTGAGCCCAGGAGTTCGAGACCAGCCTGAGCAACATAGGGAGATGCCATCTCTACAAAAAGTAAAAGTTAAAAAATATAGCCTGGCATGGCGGCACGTGCCTGTGATCCCAGCTGCTGAGGAGGCTGAGGTGGAAGGATCACTTGAGCCTGGGCGGTCAAGGCTTCAGTGAATTGTGATTTCACACTGTGCTCCAGCCTGGGTGACAGAGCAAGACCCTGTCTCTTAAAAAAAAAAAGGAAGAAAAAAAGAGGCTCCTGTGATCCTGGGCCCCTGGAATGGTGGTAGGGGAGGGGCTGGTCTGTGCAACCCCGTCTCTGTCCAGGACACCATTTCTTGGCCCCAAAGACACACCTGTCTTCACCACTCCATCCTTTAATGCCCCCACATGCGCTCCTCCCAGCCTAATGGTGGCCCCTCGAGGGTGTGCCCGCGTCCGCTGCTCTTCTGGCTCCTAGCCTGGACAGTGCCAATCAAGCCATGGGTGACCCATACATTCCCCAGATGTCCACACGGTACTGGTCAGACCTCTTGCCAGGGCCCCAGGAAACCTGGGGTCTGGCCCTGCCTGTCCACCACTGCCCTGGGCAAGGTATTCTCCTCTCTGAGCTCAATTTCCTTATCTCTTCTTCTGTGGACTGGAAACGCATCCCAGCCGTGGTCCACTTCTCAAATGACTGTTCAGAAAATCTTCCCTGTGAGCAGGGGATGAGGCGGCAGACAAGAGGCTTGTCCAGGAGGCATTTGCAGTTTTGGTCCTGGGGACAAATAACTGGGAGACCCTGACGCTGGGGCATCCTCTGTGCCTGGCACAGAGCTCCTTGTAAAGGGACGCAAGGTGGTGGCAGGGCTTCGGCTGTGGGATGCCCCAGGCTGCCCTCGTTGGAAATGGGCTGCAGAGGCGGCCACCAATTTGCCTCACTCCACTGGGCAGGAAAATTATTTCTGTCTCTTCCTCTGTGTTTCAGCCGCTTCTAGTGCCTGCAAGGGATCCAGGGGCCACTCAGCTCGTGGAACTGTGGCTGTGGTCATCCTCAAAGGCACAGTGTGGACAGGGATGTCCTGCTCCAGCCAGGACTAGGGGTCGGGAGGCAGGAGCCGTCCTGGCCCAGGCCTGTGGACCGAGTCTTCTTTCACCAACATCTCTGGCCACCTCTGGCCTTCTCAGGGTGACAGGGCTCTTTGCAGCAGACCCCATCCCAGGTTCACCTTGCTCTGGGCTCTGTGCTGGTGACCCCCAAACCAGGCCGGTGTGTTCCCTCTGCGCTCCACACATGGAAAGTGAGGGCCAGGAAGGAAAAGTCCATGGAGCAGCTTCACGTGGCCCCAGAGCCCTTTATGCACCACCGTGGGTCCAGCTGTCGCAGCGTGGGACCTCGGGGTAAGTGTGTGCCACGGCACGGGGGCTGGGGTTTGAACCGGATCTGCTGTCGCAACAGGAAGGCAGAGGCCAGACAGGCCCCCACTGTCCCTCTGACCCCAGAGCCTGGGGAGGGGCAGGCGCCCCCCCTCCATCCAGGCTCCTTCCTCACCAATGGAACCCCTGTAAGCCACTAGTGGAGGAATGGGGCCAGCCAGAGGCTGCGTTTCCCGGCCACCCTTGCAGCCAGGCATGACCAGGACTGTGTGGAAGAAGTTATTGAAAGAGACTCTTTTGTTGTTGTTTTTTATAGCTTTATTGAGGCATAATTGACTTACAGGAAACTCCTCATGGTTAAAGGACATTACTGGATAAGCTTTGACATGTGCACACTCTTGAAATCACCACCACCATCAAGATAACCGATATTTCTATCAATTGCAAACATTTCCTGGTGTCGCCTGGTAAACCACCCCTCCCTCCGCACCTGTTCCTAGGTAATCACTGACCTGCCTTCTGTCACTAAAGATTAGTTTGCATTTTTCCGGACTTTTGTATCGGTGGCATCCTACAGTATGTACTTTTTCTGGGGGGGGGCAGTCTCTCTCCTTCCACTCCGAATCATGATTTTTGAGATTCACTCATGTTGCAGTGTGTATCAATAGCTCATTCCTTTTTATTGTTGAGTGACAGTCCACCGTATGAATATGCTATAATTTGTTTAACCATTCATCTACTAATGGATATTAGGGATTTTCCAGTTTGGGGTTGTTATAAACAGATTCTCTGAACGTTTGTGCACAAGTCTTTGTGTGAAGACATATTGCTTTAATTTCTCTCGGATAAATACCTCAGAGTGGAATGGTTAGGTTATACAGAAAATGTTAGGTCTAACTTGTTAAGAAACTGCCAGACTGCAAAGTGATTGCACCGTTTTATATTCCACCAGCAGAGTATGAGAGATTCAGTTACTCCACATCCTTGCCGAAATGGTCTGTCTTGTTAATTTTAGCCGTTCTAATAGGTGTGTAGTGACAGCTCACTGTGATTTTAATTCTAATTTTCTTAGTGACAGATGATGCTAAAAACCTACTTTAGTGAACTCTCTGTTCAAATATTTTGCCTTTCTTTCTTTTTCTTTCTTTTTCTTCTTTCTTTCCTTCTTTCGAGTCACAGTCTCACTCTGTCGCCCAGGCTGGAGTGCAGTGGCCAATCTCAGCTCACTGCAACCTCTGCCTTCCAAGTTCAAGCAATTCTCCCTGCCTCAGCCTCCTGAGTAGGTAGAATTACAGGCGCCAACCACCACATCCAGCTAATTTTTGTATTTTTAGTAGGGATGGGGTTTCACCACATTGGCCAGGCTGGTCTCAAACTCCTGACCTCAGGTGATCTGCCAGCCTCAGCCTCCCAAAGGGCTGTGGGATTACAGGTGTGAGCCACCGGGCCCAGCCTGCCCATGTCTTCATTGGGTTGTTTGTGTTACTGCGACTCAGTTGTAAGTGTTCTTCATCTATTCTGGCTATAAGTTCTTTGTCAGATAAGTGTTTGATATCCTACAGATTGCATTTGGCAGGCTTCCAAATTAACTGCCATGGTAAGTCTTATGATTCATGGCTTACATTCTGTTCCTGAGTAAAGAATCTTATCGTGAGTCCTTCAAACTGTTGACCTACCAATTAATACGTAACCTATGAACACTAATAAGGACAGTGATTTTTCTAAATCATGAAGTTTTGCTGATTTATTTCTGAATCATGAAGTTTTACTGATTGTCTTACATGTAGACTGTGTTAGCCTCTATGTTGTCATCTGTAGCCAATGATTGTAACTTCTGTTTAAATATACCTACCAATGGAAAAGGACGATGGCTGACACTGTAATCCCAGCACTCTGGGAAGCTAAGGCAGGCAGATCGCTTTAGCCCAGGAGTTCAAGACCAGTCTGAGCAACATGGCGAAACCCTGAGCCTACAGAACAATACAAAAATTAGCTAAGTGTGCTAGAGCACACCTGTAGTCCCAGCTACTCAGAAGGCTGAGGTGGAAGGACCCCTTGAGCCTGGGAGGCAAAGGTTGCAATAAGCTGAAATTGTGCCACTGCACTCCAGCCTCAGCAACAGAGCAAGACGGTCTCAAAAAAAACAAAAAAGGCCAACTTTAATATAAGGAGCCCTCCTTCCTGCTGCCACGTTTCTCACAAAAGCATTCCAACTAGTAACAGACTTTGGAATGTGCCCAACTTTGTTGGTGAGTCTTCCCGGGTTGAGCCTTACATTTGGATTCCAGCAAGCCTTGATCAAATTCTTTCTGCCTCAACAGCCTTAATTTCAGTTGATGTGTTTTATAAAAGGCTTTATAAAGTCTTTTACTTGCTTTTTAATTTTCTTAAACGTGACTTTCAAAGAGGAAAACAAGGTTTTAGTTTTGTGTAAGTCCCCTTCATTGGTTTTTCTTTTGTAGTTCGTGTTTACTGTGTTAAGGCATCTTTCCTCACCAATTGTTTGTTGCTAGTGTACAGAAGTCAACGGACCCTGTAACTGGCAATCTTGTGAGTCCTATATATTAGTACCAGTGGTTTTTTGCAAATTCCTTAGAAATCTTTACACCTTCTTTTGCACATCTTTACCATGTCATCTTCGTGCAAGGACACTCGTACTTCTTGCATTGCAACCTGAATGACTTTCATCTTGTTTTGTTTTGTTTTTCTTGCCCTACTGCCTATCTGGGGCCTCCAGTGCAATATTGAACAGAAGCAGTGAGAATACACATCCTTGTCTTCTTCCCTGTCTTAGAAAGCAAGGTGTGGACCCTTTACTATTAAGTGTAATGTAACACTAAGCTGTTAAACTTCTCTTAGATGCCCTTTATCAGGTTGAGAAAGTTTCTTTTTTCTTTTCTTTCTTTTTCTTTGAGACAGGGTCTTACCCTGAGGCCCAGGCTGGAGTGCAGTGGTGTGATCTCGGATCACTGCAGCCTCCACCTCCGGGGCTCAGGTGATTCTCACACCTCAGCCTCCTGGGTG
The DNA here is from genome assembly GCA_963573385.1 of Cacajao melanocephalus. NCBI lineage: Eukaryota > Metazoa > Chordata > Mammalia > Primates > Pitheciidae > Cacajao > Cacajao melanocephalus. The sequence goes on along the minus strand of CAUYLG010077273.1, from coordinate 20,437 downwards.
CCTCAGAAAAACCCAGGTTTGAAAATTTTTTTTTTACATATCATGATGGGGGTCTTGCTCTGTTGCCCAGGCTGGTCTCGAATGCCTGGGCTTAAGACCACCCACCTTGGCCTCCCAAAGTATTGGGATTACAGGTGTGAGCCACCGTGCCCAGCTGAGAAGATTTCTGTATGCTCTTAGTTTACTGAGTCTCTATTAGAAATGGAAGTTGAATTTTATAAAAAATGTTTTTTGTATCTACCAAGATGATCATATGTGTTTTTCTTTTTAGCCTGTTAATATTCTGAATTATACTGATTGATTTTCAAATGTTAAACCAATCTCGTATTGCTGAGATAAACCCCATTTTGACATAATGTCATTCTCTTTATATTTTGTTGGGTTCACTTTGCAAATATTTTGTTAAGAATTAGTGCGTCGATTTCATGAGAAATATTGGTCTGCAGCTTTCTTCTCCTGTGACGCTGTTTTCCAGTTTTGGCATCAGGGTAATGTTAGCCTCAGAAAATGAGGTGAAAAGTTCTCTTCACTTCTGTCTTTGGGAAGAGTTTCTGTAGAATGGGTACTATATCTATCTTCCTTAAGTGCTTTGGTGGAATTTTCCGGAAAAGCCATCTGGGTCTGGAATTTTCTTTGTGAAAGATTCTTAAACTACAATTGCACTTTCTTTAACAAATGTGTGGCTATTCAGAGATCTATTAATTCTTGACAGAGCCTCAGTGGTTTGCATGCTTCAGAGATTTTCCAGTTCATCTGGGTTGTCAAATTTGTTGGCAAAAAATTGTTCAGAATATTCATTTGTTATCCTTTTAATGTCTGTGAGATCCATAATGATGGCTCTCATACCCGACATCAGTAATACGTGTTTTCTCTCTTTTTCTCCTGATCCATCTGGCCAGAGGTTTAGTCATTTTATTGATTTCTTAAAGAAGCAGCTTTAGTTTTTATTAATTTTTCTGGTGTTTTAATGTTTTTCATTTCACTAATTTCTGTTCTTACCTTTTTCATTTCCTTTCTTCTGCTTAATTTGGATTTTTCTAGGTTCTTTAGGTAAAAGCCGAGGTTATTGATTTGAGACTTTCTTCTTTATAAAATAAGCATTTCGTGCTATAACTTCCCTCAAACCATTGCTTTAGCTGCATTTTACATGCCGCCTTTTCACTGCATTCAACTTAAAACATTTGCTAATTTCCATGTGATCTTCTTTAACTCATGGATTACTTAGCAGTCTGTTGTTTAGTGTCCAAAGGTTTGTTGATTTTCTTGGCATCTTTCTGTTATTGATTTCTAGTTTAATTCCATTATGGTCAGAAAATATGTTTGGTAGGATTTCAGTTCTTTAAAAATTCACTGAGACTTGTTGATTGCCCAAAACGTATTTTATTTTATTAAATAATTTGTGTTATCATAAAAAGAGTGTATATTCTGCTGTTGTTGGATAGTATGTTGTGTAAATGTCAAGTTCACTGTTAGTGTTATTCAGATCTCCTGTATCCTTACTGATTTTCTGTCTGCTTCTGTCAATTATTGAGAAAGTAGTGTTGAAGTCTCCAGTCACAGTTGTGTATTTGTTAATTTTTCTTTGCAGTTCTGTTGGTTTTTGCGTCACACATTAAGTGCACAAACATTTAAGATTATTATGAACTGTTCAATAGTCGACTTTATTACAAAACTACCCACTTTATTCCTGGTAATGTTCTTTTCTCTTAAATCTATTTTGCCTGATATTAGTCTGATAATAGACAGTCCAGCTTTCTTTTAGTTAGCTTTCATGTAGTTAATCTTTTTCCATGTATTTTACTGTTTGTCTATCTGTGCCTCTATAGTTATGTGTAATAGGTTTTATGAATGTACAGTGGATTTCTTGCAGGCACTGTATAATTGGGTCTTGGTTTTTCTTCCATTTGATAAACTCTGCCTAATAATTGGTGAATTTGTTGTTTTATATTTTATTTTATTTTTATATTTATTTATTTATTTTTTTAGATGGAGTCTCACTCTGTTGTCCAGGCTGGAGTGCAGTGGCGCGATCTTGGCTTACTGCAACCTCCACCTCCTGGGTTCAAGTAATTTTCCTGCCTCAGCCTCCCAAGTAGCTGAGATTACAGGCACCCGCCACCACACCTGACTAATTTTTGTATTTTTAGTAGAGATGGGGTTTCACCATGTTGGCCAGGCTGGTCTTGAACTCCTGACCTCACGATCCAGACCGCTTCAGCCTCCCAAAGTGCTGGGGTTACAGGTGTGAGCCGCTGCACCCGGCCACAATTTACATTTTGATTATTAATTTTGTTCAGTTTAATTAGATTGTCTTAATACTTATTTCTATTTGGCCTGTCTGATTTTAGTTCCCTTTTTCTCTTTTCCTTCCTTCTTTTTGGATTGAGTAGTATTTATGATTAAATTTTACGCTGGTGTTGGCTCATCAGCTATACTTCTTTGTTTTATGTGAATATGTGTGCTGTTATTGTTGTTTCGTGGTACTTTAGGTATACATATTTCACTTAGGTGTATACATTTAACTCACTTTAGTGGTATACATATTTCACTTATCACACTCTCCCTTCAAATAATATTAGATGATTTTATGAGCAATATAAGAACCTCACCACAATATACTTTCACCTTCCCCTACCCTAGATTTTGGGTTATTTTGTTATACATTTTATTTCTACATGTAAGTCCCAAAATACAGTGTTATTATTTTTGCTTTAGAAAGTTACATATCTTATAAAGAGATCTTTAAAAACATAAAATGAAGTCTTTTATGTTTTTCTACATAATAGCCATTTTTGGTGTTCTTCATTCTTTGGGGTAGATTCAGATTCCTTCTGGTATAACTTTCCTTCTATTTGAAGGACTCCTTTTCACATTTAATTCTGGACTGCTGTTGGTGAATTCCCTCTGATTTCAAAGGTCTGAAAAAGGCTCTATTTCACCTCCATGTTTGAAAGATATTTTCACTGAGTGTTACGTTTTAGGTTGATTTTTTTTTTCCTTTCAATAAAGATGTGGCTCCATTTTCTTTTGGCCTGGGTTATTTCCAACATAAAGTCTGTTGTTATTCTTTTCTTTGTTTCTCTACATAATGTGTCTTTTTACTCTGCTTTTATGAGTTTTCAGAATTTGGTTATTACGTGGCTTGGTGTAGTTTTCTTCCTGTTTCTTTTTTTCCTCTTAAGGTTCATTGGGGCTCTTGGATCTGTAGATACATTATTTTCATCAAATTTGGAAGAAAATTTGGTTATTACATCTTCAAATATTTTTTTCTCTTTCCTTCCTTTCTCCCCCTCCCAAGGATTCAGTTACAAATGTGTCAGGCCATTTGATGTTATCCCACAACTCAATTATCCTCTGTTCATTTTTCCCCCAGTAATTTTCCACTGTTATGTGTTGCATAGTTTCAATTGCCACATCTTTATATTCACTAATCTTTCCTTTTACAGTGTTTAATCTTCTGTTAATCTCATATAATCTGTTGTTAATCTTATCGAATCTAGTGTATTTTTTACCTCACACATTTTATTTTTTAACTCTTAAAAGCTCAATTTGGGTCTTTTAAAATATATTCCATTTGTTTCTTTTCCTTTTCTTTTTTATTTTGAGATGGAGTCTTGCTCTGTTACCCAGGCTGGAGTGCAGTGGTGCGATCTTGGCTCACTGCAACTTCCCCCTCTTGGGTTCAAGCGATTCTCATGCCTCAGCCTCCCAAGTAGCTGGGATTACAAGCATGCACTACTATGCCCAGATAATTTTATATTTTTAGTAGGGAGTGGTTTTCACCATCTTGGCCAGGCTGGTCTTGAAATCTTGACCTCAGGTGATTCACCCACCTCAGCCTCCCAAAATGCTGACACTACAGGTGTGAGCCACCATGCCTGGCCTATTCGTTTCTTTTTCATGCTTATGATTTTTGCTACCTTCCCGAACATATACCTTTTTTACCAACTATTTTACTCATTCTATCATCAGATCATTTCTAGAGCTGTTTCATTTTTCTTCTTCTTATGGGCCACATTTTCTTCCTTCTTTGCATGCCTGGTAATTTTTTATTGGATGCCAGACATTGTCATTTTAGTTTGTTAGGTCCTGGAGGTTTCCTGTTCCTATAAATGTTTTTTGGCCTTGTTCTAAGATACAGTTGAGTTACTCAGAGGCAGTTTGTTCAAGACTTGCTTTTAAGCTTTGGAGGCAGATCCAGGTCTTTAGTTTAGGGCTAATTTGACCCCGTGACCGGGGCAATACCCTTCTGAACACTCTATGGTCTATCATTAGGAGGTCTTTCTACTCTGGCAGTGGGAAGATAAACTATTTTCATTCCGCGGTGTGATTGTTCTGCCTCTTCCTTTCTGATTGCCCTTTCTTCAGTGTTGGCAGTTTCCTCAAGCTTGTGCACTGATCAGTCCTTAGCTAAAGATTGGAAGAGAAGCCCCTGCAGACCTCTCAAACTCTCTCTGTGCAGCATTCTCCCCTCTGGTGTTCTACACTATGAATTGTAGGTGTCTTGTGTTCTCCGAACTCTGCGTTCCAACTCGGAGACATCGTGGGGCTCTCTCTTTTCCTTACTGAGAATATAGCCTGGAAATTCTCTTCAGGGCTAGTCAGAGGGTTTGCTTATGTTTGCTTTGAGCTTATTCTTCTGAACTACCTTTCATCCAGTGTCTGAAAACCGTAATTTCATATCTGTGCGTGGGTGGGGGGTGTAAAGTGTAAAGTTGGAGGGTAAATCTGATCTGTGTTACTCAGTTTTACCACGAAGTGGAAGTTCTTAGCTTGACTTCTCAGATGGAACAGACAAGTGGGCCATGCCTCCCCTGGCATTCCTACTTTTCTTTTTCCTGCTGTCTGGGATGAAGATGTAATAGCTGGAGTTCTGGGATCTTTCTTAGACAGGAGGTTTTTCTTGAGTGATGGAAATTACATGCTGAAGATATGGGAGAAGATAGACACGTGAAAGGAGCCAGGGTCCTTGATGAGCTGCTACCCTAGCCCTGGATGGCTTACCTCCCAAACGATTTTACTGGAGAAAATAAATCCTTGAGTGTTGAATCCTGTGCTATTCCATGCCTCCTGTTTTGCAGCCAAATCTAATTCTAATGAACGCAGAGCCCCCATCCCAAAACATCTTAATTTTTCTTGGCGATGTCCAGCCAGAAAGTGCCCGGAGGATGATGACCCACAGCAGGGGAGCCATGAAGCTGGTGGGGTTCCTGTGATGACCCCTTCCGCTGCTCAGCCAGGACTTGGTGCCAGCAGGCGACTCCAGGACCCCTCCCGCCCCTTCTCTGCCCAGCTTTCTTCCTCCCTGTTGCTTCCCACCTCTGGTTCCGTCTTCCTCCTCTCTGATTGGCGGCCTCTCCGCAGTTGGCCAGGGTGGCCAATCTCCCTGGCTGTTGTCTTGGCATCTTTCCTCAAACCCCTGATCTGGCCCACAAGTGGACTTTGTTCCCAGTCCTGCCTCCCTTTCCTGCCCTTGCTCCCCAAATACCATGCCAGCCTTGGTCCAGCCCTGCTGGGCCCACACACCTTGCCAGGAGGAGTGGTGAGGACAGTGCAGTCTGTAGCCCTGTGGGATGCAGTCCCCGGGGGAGGGGGGCAGTGGAGTGAGGGGCGCAGGGGTGAAGCCATGGGGGTGGTTTGGTAGTAGAGGCGGTGCAGGGAGTCCCGGTGGTGGGGTGGGGTGCAGTGCAAGGGGGTGACTTTGGCATGGATGATGTGACTTCCCTCACACTCCTGCCTCCCACAGGCTGCTGTTCCCTGGCAAGGGTGGCCAACCTGTGGAGTGTTGCCGCCTGATACCTTTCCCCTCACCCCCTTGCCCGTCCTTCCGTCTTGCTAAGAGAACCCTGATTTGCTCTGATCACCTGGTTTCTTGCAGGTGACCATGTGGCCACCAAGCCAATCATGGTGGCATTGGTCTTGCCAGCAATGGTTCAGGATGAGTATTGAGGTGGCTGGGGCAGGCCCAAGGAGATGGGAGGAAAACACTCCAGGGACTTTGGGGAAAGGTTTTCTCACCCATCAAAGAGACTCACAGGAAAGACACCGTCCTCCCTAAGGGTGTGTGAATATGTGCAGGCAATGTCTGGAACCAAGGGCCACCTTGGGACGTGCGGGATGGAAGCTGAGCAACAAAGGCTGGGAGAGCAGACGATGGAAGGACTGAGTCCCTGATGAAGCCACCCAGGTGCTGAGATAACCACCTGCACTGCTTCCACTGAAAGCAGGCCCTTTTCATCGCTGCGGTGCGGGGACAGGAGTCACCAGCTGCTTGCGTCATCAGGAGGAGGGGACTCCCAGGACAGGCTGTGGGCACACTATGCACCCCAGCAGGGCTTGTTTTCCTTCCTCGAAGTGGGGGTGGCAGTGGCAAGAGAATATGGGTCCCAGATGGTCCCCACCTCACCCCGGGGCACACAGAGGACTTCAATATTATTTGTAATGTTTCTATATTTTGCACTAAAAAAGGGAAAGAGTTGAAACAATCGGGACAGAATGCTAGTGATTGTCCTTTCTGTGTGGCGGGCGCACAGCTGTGCGCGCTTTGTTCAGCCTACTGTTCCGAATTGAAATAAAACGCAACGCAGAGGCGCCCTCCCCCCGCCCTGCGCCCGGTCTGCAGGCCTGTGGGGCCGCGTGGTGCGCGGAGTGTCCCCTGCTCTGGGTTCAGGACGGGTCCCTGGCTCAGCCCAGCGCCCTCCCCACCCCTGTCCTTGCCAGCGCTGCCAGCTCACGCTCCTCCCTGCAGCCCTCGTGCTTGAAGCAGAGGAGCAGATGGTGGCTCCGAGGGCCACCTGGGTGCCCTAGACGCTTCTCCTTTCCCTGCACCATGCAGGGCCTGTGGCCTGCCAGTAGCTCGGGGCGAGGCTGTGGAGACTGCTGTGAGCTGAGAGCATGGGGAGGGGGGTCCTTGTCTCCGCAGGGAGGAGGGAACCAAGAGGAAGGGTCACTCTTTGCTCCTCTCCCGAAAGCAGCTTTGCAGCCCCCGGCTCTGCGTATGTTGGGGAAGGGGGATGCTATCAAGAAACCCAGTGTAACTAGGGGTCCATCTTACTGTTTGGGCTTCAAGGGATGTCCCCAGCAGGGCCCCAAAGAGCAGGCGTCAGGCCCAACACACGTGCAGTGGCAGGACGCCTCGGCCCACCTTTGCCCAGTGGGTCCCCCCATTCCAACCAGTGTCTGGGTCCCCCTCGGGCCTTGCTGCTTGTCTCTCTGCCACTGTCAGAGCCCAGGGAGTTCTCACCCCGTCTGGGTGCTGGGTCCACGAGGGGACTCAGCAGAGGGCAACTTCAAGCCAGCTCAGAGCAGAGGGTCCGGGGGCTGGGGATAGGGGATGGGCTCTGCAGGGCGGGGGGCGGGTGGCTCAGAGTATGAGTGCGAGCAGGTTTGAGGAGGGTGAGTGCATGTCCGAGGGAGAAAAGGAGAGCTGCGTTTGTCCTGCTGTGGGTCTCAGAAAGTCCGAATGACTTGGAAGAACCACCCTGCCTTCCAGCCTCCCATTCAGCCTTTTGTAAAATGGGCCTGTGATGGAGGACTCGGGGTTGTTGAAAGGAGCTTGAGTCGCCCTGGTGCTTTATTCAGTAAGTGCCGCCGTTCCTGCCTCCGGGGCAGGTTGGTCGCTGGCATTAGAGAGGCCTTGCTGCTGGCTCTAGGCATTGCTTGGTTTCTGTTTGGGCTTAGCCAGGGCCTTATGGCTGCCGGGCCACCCACGTGCTGAGCAGCCTGCCACCCTGAAAGCTGGCCTCTGGTGTCCCGTGTATACCATCTTTGTCCTGAACCATCCGCTCCAACCTGTCAGGAGCACCGGCATTGCGCTGGCTAAATGCTGAAGGCCTGATGGCTATTTCACTATCGTTACAGAAAGGAAAAACCGGCAGTTCTCACCCCCATCCTCCTTGCCAGCGTCTCTGGAAGCACGAACGTGTTAACTGTGTCAGGCAAAGTTGAGATTTCTAAGCTCCGCAAGCCCCGGGCCGCCCAGCCTCCACCTCCCTCCCACACGCCTCTCTCCCCCGCCACAGCTCCCCTGCGAAGAGCGACTCCCAAGGTCTCCAGGCTTTGCAAAGCGATCATCGTGGGCTGTGTCGCCGGAGGTTTTCTTCACACTGAAATTATCCAGAGGGAAGGCGAGAGCCCCTGCGTGTCCTCTGTGGGCGTGCTTGTCAAGCGGACTCTGGCAGAGTGGGCCCGTGTGTGTGTGGAAAACGCCCACCTTTCTGCTGCCTCACCTTGCCTCTGCAGCCTGTGGTTATAACCGAGGCCCCTGCCTGCCTGGCCGGCCACTTGGTCATTCAAGGTGCCTCTGTGGTGTCCTCAGGACGTCACAGTAGCCGAGCCAAGGGTGACTTTGCTGCAGCAATAAGCCAGAAGCCAGCTGAGCTTCCCAGCCTCTTCTTCGTCCTCCCACTGGCCCTAGACTAGAAAGCCCTTGTTCTTCCTGTTCGTTCAGTGAATCTCATATTTTACATTCCCGCTCTTGGGTCTCAGGAAACCAGGGAGATGCCCTATTTGTCAGGACTCATCAGGTTGCAAAGAACAAAGGATACAACTCCTGGTGGCATCAACATAAAGGAAATGTATTGGCTTATGTAAAGGAAGAGTTCAGAAGTTTCAGGTAAGGCTTGATCCAGCAGCTCAAAAGACTGTCACCACAGACCCAGCTGTATTCTGTCTCTCTTCATCTTTGGGATCCAAATGGTGCCCTCAGCATGCCCAGACGCTCCCCTTTTGGTAGTGAAATGTCTACCCGGACTGCAAACTCATACTCTTAGATCTCCTAACCCCTCCATTCTGGGGCAGAAAGGATCAATTTCAGTAACACTAAACAGTCCTGAAATTGCCTCTTTTATTGGCTAAAGGTAGGTCACATGCCCCTTCCCAACCAATTCCCATAATCAGAGGTGGGAGGTGCTGACTGACTTAAGCCAATCATGGCCACGTTAAGTGGAGTTAGAGTCAGTTGTGGAGAGCTGAGTCTCAGTTGGCTGGAGAAAGGAGAGGTGACCAATGAATGTCCACTAGAGTCACCTAGCCCAGGCGATACACTGTCACTTATCGAGCGCCTGTGACATACAGGATCTATCTGCTATGCTCGCTTATGTGCATGGTCTCATTCAATCCTCACGACAGCCCTGAGAGAGCAGCACTCTGGGCTTCATCTTCCAGCGAGGAGGCTAAACTCCCGTGGGTGCAGCCACGTCGCCACACAGCCACGCAGCCACGGCCCCACAACTCAAAGGAACAGAATTAAGGTTGGTGCCCCAGTCTGGTTTTCCATTTACAGCAGGGGCTTTGTGCAAGTCCAGAGCTAAAAGCCAGCATGGATTAGATCCTCAGTGTTTCCTGAACTATGCCCCCTGCCCACCCTGAAGGGTATTGGGGACTGTGGGCTTCTAATGCAAGCACCTACTTGTCCTGCTGAGGGCTTCTCTGGCCGTGATCCCATTCTTTGGCCTACAGGCACTGGGCAGGCCGGAAGTGCCAGAGGTGACAGCCCTGGAGCAAATCCTCAACTAACAAGGGGCGGGAGAGGTGGACAAACACCCCAGCTTCCTTGCCCGGCAGCGGGACAGCTCCCAGGTGCATTCTGCCCCGCTGCCTGGAGCGCCCCGGCCGGCTAAGCCCCGGTGGCCACAGAGTTAACCTGCTCACTAACACCCTCACCCTGTCTCACTTCCCCATTCCTGCACATGCGTCCTGGAATCACCTCCCACAGAAGCCACCGGCACCCAAATGCTCGTCTCAGGGTTTACTTTGAGGCTTCAAACTAAGACAGCAAGACGGCCTGACCCTCCTGTGTCCAGGTACATTGGGCATCAACTTTTAATTTAACCTCTGCATGAGTGTTCCCTGTGCTGGCTCAGGATCTGGGGGCAGGGCCAGGGGAGGAAGAGAAGGCCCGGCCCTCCAGGTCTAGCTGAGGCCATAGACCAGCATACAGTACCTGATCTGGTGTTTGAAGGACACTTCCTTACACTCCCTACCTGATGCCTAAATACTCCCTACAACTTTCCTGCCCCAGTCATTCCACTCCACTTGCACGCCCCTAGAGATGGGGAGCTCACTACCCTTGTCCCAACCAGCTCCATCTGTAGAATCCCCTGACTGCTTGAAATGTATTAGCTACTTAGCAAATAATGCATATTGAGTTAATGTCTAAACAAAACAAATATTTTGACATCAGATCTCTTCCTTTTGGAGATAGCCAGAAACACACAGTCATACTGGGAACGAAGGGAAGGCTTGCGTTTAGGGTGTCTTCTGTAATCTGATTTAGTGAGCCAAATCCAGGCCACCGTTTGTTTTTGTCCATCCTGCAAACCAAGAATGGTTTCTACATTTTAAAATCGTTGGAAAAAAAGAAGAATAGTTTGTGATACATAAAATTATATGAAAGTCAAGACCCAGTGTCCACAAACCGAGTGCTCCTGTAGCCCAGGCAAGCCCACTGGTTCCCATCCCGTCTGTGGCTGCTCTGATATCCCGGCAACAGAGCTGAGAGTTTGCAACAGAGGCGGCTTGGCCCATGGAGCCTAAAATATTTACGATCTGGCTCTGAAACAGTGTGCTGGCCCCTGGTCTGATTCACCCTTGCCAGCAATGGGAACCCCCCCCCTTTACCTTTGAGGAAATTGAGGCTCGGTGGGGTCAGAAACTCGGGCAAGGACGTGAGGGGCTCCTGAGCCCAGGATGGGAAGATGACCCCAGAGGCAGGAGACCTCCGTCAGCCTGGTGCTCAGACCCTCTGAGAGCTGGGTCCTCCCTCCCCTGTCCTCGCTGGTCCTGCTGGGCGGCTCCGTGCTGCGCAGGGTGGGTGCAATCAGAGGCTTATTGATGCGCCGGCTTTGCACGTCGGAGAATCAATGTTGCTTTCCCGAGCAGCTGGTGAAGGCTGAAAAGTGGGTCAGGTCCCGGGAGGGGCAGTCTGTTTTTAGCTTTCATTAGGGCTTCATTCATTAATTCCTTCGTTTAATATTTACTGAGCAGCTACTCCGTTCCAGCCCCTGCCATGGGGACTGAGAACATGGGCAGCGCGCTATGGAGTCGGGGTGGGGTTCCCGGGCCTGAAGGTGCCCGCAGACAGGCGTGTGTGGGGCAATTATAGAAACAAACATAAAGTGGGGGTGTGATCAGGTGGAGAAGTAGCCCCCCAGTACCCACGTTCAGCAGGGCAGACCAGTGGAAGGCGAGAAGGCCCCCTGACATCTGAGCGGGCCTAATTGCAGGATGGAGCGGGAGGGAAGGCTTGCCAGGCAGAAGGACCTGCGTGTGCAAAGGTGTGGAGGTGTGAGGGTGGCCGGGAGGGCTTGGGCCAGCTGATGCCTGTGTGATGTTGGGGGCTGGGGCCATGCAGGGTGAGGAGGCAGCAGAGTGGGTGGACACGGGGACTCTGGGGGGAGGAAAGCAAGCCCCATGTGCCGTAGGGGAAAGGGCCCAGTGATGGCTTTGGGATGGGGTCCAGGGTCAGGCCTGCCGCTTAGGAAGGCCACCTTGGACCCGCAATGCGGAGGGGGTCCTGAGCCAGGCACCAGGGACAGAAGGAACAGAGGGGACAAGGGCGAGAGAGGCTTGAGTAGAGTGGGTGATCAGGGGCTGGGCAGCAGCAGGTGGCAGGCTGGAAGGCTCCTGGGGCCCCTTGGAGTGGTTTGATGGCCTCCGAACCCAAGCACTCCTGCTCTCTGCTCCTGCCCCAGGTAGGGGCAGAGGTGGTGGTGCTGGGGTCCTCCAGAGGTGCACCCCCAGCAGCCACCTGCCCTCAGCCTCCCCACCAGGTCCCTCCTCTGTCAGGACCCCTCGTCCCAGCCCTGCCACCTTGGAGAAGCTCCCCTGCTGTGCCCTATTTTCTGGCCCACAGTAATCATGCCTTCCTAGGACCCCGGCCCTGGGGACCCGGCAGGCTCATGGATCCCCATCTGATTCTAGATCAAGGCCGGATGCAGGTCCCATCAGAGGACAGCCTGGCATGGTCACTGCCATAGTTCCCGTGGCACCAGCTGGAAGAGGAGCGTGGGGTGCTAGGTGTGGGCCTTTGGACCTCTGGGGCTCTGGGCATCCACAGGGCGTGTCCTTAAAGCCTCCCTAGAGCCCCGGGTGCGTCTGTACCTTCTCTGCCCCACGGTGCAGTCCATGCTGCTGTCTGCAGCCCTCCTGCCCTTGATCGTGATGAATGGTTGAGGTGTGTGTTCTCCCTGGAGGCTGGGCCCTGGGGTGCAGTTCCTACCTTCAGCCCTGTGGACTGCCCCTCCTGTGTGCCCAGAAGCTGGTGAAGGGGTTACCAGATAGCCAGGGCCACATGGACTTGGGTGACAGGCATTTCTGAGTGACCAGCTAGGTGGAAAATGAGACCCCTGGAGCCAGGCCAAGGCAGCAACCACCCATTGGCTTTGGGGTCTGAACCAGCTCAAGGTGGGGCCCAGGGAGCCAGGTACATGGATGGAGCGGGGAGGGGTAGGTAGAGCAGTGCAGGGGCCATGGTTAGTGGCTGAGAGGAGTAGGGGCCTGGTGGGGGTGGGCGCCATTGAGCTCTCAGATGACAGCGCCAGTTCCTGCCATGCCTCAAAGACCCTCCTCACCGTCCTGGGTCCCAGGTGGACTTTTCAGACCCCTCAGACTGCACGTGGTCCCCTCAGTGGCTGTGAGCCCCGGTTCCTGACACTGTGATGAGGGTCCTGTTGCACAGGGTGGTGACCCTCACCCGCCCACTGAGTCTCTCCTTGAATCAGCCGCCCTCACCCAGCCCTTTCCACCGGACTGTTGCTCTGGAGGTGGCCCAGTGCCTTATTGCTGGGAAATCCCCCTTGTTCCAGCTGTAAACATGTGATTGAGCCTGAATCATCGCCACTGGCTGCTGTGGGGGTAATAAGAGAGGGCTTCTAAGTGCTGCTGGGTGGGTGCGTCTCAAGGCGGGGACACAGAAACTTTGGGAAGCCTTGTCTACCTGGCCTGCTGGGGTAGCTGGGGTCCTCCTGGAGTGGGAGGGGCAGCGTGGAGCTCCTGCCTTCACTGCCAGTCGCAGTCAAAGCATCTGGTTTATGGGAGACACTCGCCAGGCTGTGAGGTGAGCCGCGATGTCGCCCTGGAGAGTGAGGCACGTGCTAACCCTGGGGGGCCTCCCAGGGTGGCTAGGCCCTCTGCGGTGCATGCCTCTAGAAGACCTTGCCTCCGTTTCTCTCCAGTCACAGGCTGTTGGTTATCTCAAGAAGTGTCTTGGCCAGGCGCGGTGGCTCACTCCTGTAATCTCAGCACTTTGGGAGGCCGAGGCAGGAAGATTGCTTGAACTTGGAGGTTCAAGACCAACCCGGGCAACATGACAAAACCCAAAAATACAAAAATTAGCTGGACGTGGTGTTGGCGCCTGTGGTTCCAGCTACTCGGGAGGCTGAGGTACAAGAATCTCTTGAACCTGGGAGGCGGAGGTTGCAGTTAGCCGAGATCACTCCAGCCTGGCAACAAAGCGAGATTCTGTCTAAAAAAAAATTTAAAAATCAAATTATCTCTGCAGTGGGTTGCTTGGACTGCCCCCTTCACAGGACAGTGAGTGCCCATAGGACCAGCCTTTTAGGTCAATGGGTCCTTTGGTGGGGTAACTGCTCACTATCAAATGGGACCCACTTGAAGACCCACTTGGTGCTGAGTCTACCCATCCTTAGCTGTTGTAGACCAAAACCTGTGTCAAAAAATGAAACAGAATTACCATTTGGTCCAGCAATTCCCATGTATACACAAAAGAAGGGAAAACAGGCGTGTGCCGACAGATGTTTGCACATCTGTGTTCACAGCAGCGTTATTCACCAGAGCTAAGAGGCAGAAACAACAGAGCGTCTGTGGAGGGATGGGTGGATGAACAAAATGTGGTCCATCCACACAATGGAATATTATTCAGCCTTGAAAAGGAAGATTTCCACACAGGCTGCAGGGTGGATGAACCTTGAGGCCGCCGTGCTAGTTGAACTGAGCCAGGAAATAAGAACAAGTCCTGTATGATTCCAATTGGAGGAGGTACCCAGAGGGGTCAAATGCGCTGAGGCAGAAAGTAGAGTGCTTTTCAGGGCCTGGAGGGAGAGGGTAGAGGGGCATTGCTTTACAGATAGAGGTCCTTCAGCTTGAGGAACCTGAAAATGTTCTGGAGGTGGATGGTGATGATGCCTGCGCAATGTGAATGTATTAATGTCACTGAACTGTACCCTTAAAAGTGGTTAAAATGGTCTCTTTTTGTTCTGTTTTGTTTTGAGAGTTTTGCTCTGTCACCAGGCTGGAGTGCGGTGGTGCAACTCGGCTCACTGCAACCTCTGCCTCTTGGGTTCAAGCAATTCACCTGCCTCAGCCTCCCAAGTAGTCGGGACTACAGGCGCGCACCACCATGCCCAGCTAGTTTTTGTAGTTTTAGTTAGAGACGGGGTTTCACCATGTTGGCCAGGATGGTCTCGATCTCTTGACCTTGGGATCCGCTGGCCTTGGATTCCCAAAGTGCTGGGATTACAGGTGTGAGCCACCACGCCTGGACCATAAAACGGTATCTTTTATTTTATATGTATTTTACCACAGTTAAAAAAAATTCTCTATTTTTATTTTTATTTTTTTGAGATGGTATCTCACTTTGGCACCCAGGCTGGAGTACAGAGACACAACCTCAATCCCCCAGGTTCAAGCAATTCTCTTGCCTCAACCTCCTGAGTAGCTGGGACTACAGGCACCCACCACCACGCCCAGCTAATTTTTTGTATTTTTAGTAGAGATGGGCTTTCACCATGTTGGCCAGGATAGTCTTGAACTACTGACCTCAGGTGATCTGCCCGCCTCAGCGTCCCAAACTGCTGGGATTACAGGCATGAACCACTGTGCCTGGCCAATTTTTAAAAATTGTAAGACAAAAAAAACAAAATAGAAAACCTTTGCCAACCTCCGTATTGAAAGGCTTGCTTTGAACTCCAGCCCAGGCCCCCAAGCCCCGTTAAGTGTTAGCCCTGACCTCCCCTCCCCTCCTGGGACCTGACCCAGACCCTTAAGCAGTAGCTGGCAGGAGGTAGTGAGCTCTGCCTTGCCTTGGAGCAATGGTTCTGTCGGTCTTTTCCAGGAATAAGCAGCAGTCACGCGGCTATGCACTGGGATACTGTGGCCTGGGATTGCCATGTAGAAGCTGTTCTCTGAGTCAAGACGACCCAAGAGGTCACCTGTCTGCCCTAGGGTATTGGGCACCACATCCCCCCAAAAATCTCCTGCGATTGTGCCAGCAAGTCCTCAGTGTGGTTGCTCTGTGTGGAAGCTGGCCAGACATATGGGAAGATGCAGGGTTGAAGAGCCAGCTGGAGTGGATGGGGCTGCAGAAGAAAGATGGGGTGCACAACGTTGGGGGACCCTGGACAGCATCTGTGTATGTAGCTGCTGCTCCTGACCACATCTGGAAGCTTCCACAGGCCCACGGAATAATGGCCAGCAGCACACACAGATGTGGCTGTGCCGGTTGCTTGATCGGCTGGGTGTAGAAAAGAATTTCACCGTGCCCTAAAAGAGTACAGGTCTTTGCTTTCAACACCCGGGAGATGACCTCTAGGCCCTTGGAATGTCCTACCTAAGAGCGTCTTCTCCCTGCAAGCTTTGGGCCTGACCAGCAAATCTAACAAGGTGATTTGAGGTGGGCACTTTGAGTCACACGGGAGCATGGTGTCAGCTAGATGTCTGGAGGGGCTGTTGACTGGGGTCAGCCAGGTAGACGGTTGACCCCAGAGACTCCAGGGAAGATCCTGAGCTGAATGCCAAGGCTTGGGAGAGCTTCCCCAGTCGACAAAACTCCATGTCACAGGAAGCAACGCTGCCCGTGACGCCACGGGGAGAAGACAACGGGAAGCTCCGTATCTGGAACTTTCCTGAACTCTGCCCTATATACCTCCTCCCTCGGTGGAGTCTAATCTGTATCCGTTCCCTTTCATCAGCTCACTGTGAACATAGCAGCTTCCGGTGAGTTCTGTGAGTCCTTCCATCAAATTCTGAAAACGAAGCATGGTCATGGGAACCTCTAAACCTGCAGGTGGTGTCGGAAGTGAGGGTGCCTTGTGGCCTGTCCTCTCCCTCACAGTGACTCTCTGACTGGCAGATGCCTGAGCAGAGCTGGATATGTTGGCTAGCACCTTCCTGGGCAGGATTTTGAGAAAGAGCAGTTGATGTCTGTCCCCTCTTATAGGTTATCCTTGTGTAGTTGAGAGAGAGAGAGAGAGAGGGGGGAGACTTCCTGCCTCAGCTCAGGACTCACGGGGGAGGGGGGTAGCTGCTTCCTGGCAGATTGGTGCTAGGATGCCACCCCAGAAAGTTGGAGTGAGGGAAAAGGGGAGTGGGGGAAGGTATGCACAGGAGCACGAAGGAGAAGCGCAGCCTTTGTTCTGTCTCCTGGGATGACTTCAGAAGCTGCCTGAAAACTCTTATGTGGAGCATGTGTATGGGCGGTGGGAGGGAGAAAAAATGATCCCAAACTCCTGCCTCCCATTGGTCAAAGCAACTGGGGTGATCCCTAACCTCCAGAGCAATCGGAGTGAGGGATGCTGGTTCCCCGAGGTGTGCGTGGGAGGGAGGCAGCCTGGGTGAGAAGCTGTGGATTTGCAGAGACCTGGCAGGCTGGCCTGCACAGGGTTTCCAGGGCAAGAACTCCTGGGAGCACCTGGGGTCCTTCCAGCTGTCGGACTTCCTGAATGAACATCCAACGTGCCCTCCTCACAAGTAACAGAGGATCCTTAAAGATGCTGGTCCCTGGGATGGAACCAGAACCAGGAGAGTTTGAGCTAAAACAAAGACACCCCTTATGGAGGCTGGCTTTTAGAAAGCCTCACTTGTTTGGGAACCTTCCTAAAATAACACTGTTGGAAAGCTAAGACAAGAGTTCACTTGTGCAAACCACAGGGAGTTTTAATCTGTGTGCCCGCTTGCGCCCGCCAGCTCGGCACGTGCTCGGAACCAGAGGCCAGGCTCTGGAGGGTTCTCCGCTGGGGTGGCGTGAATGAGGCCTTCGTGCAGAAGCAGAACCCACCCCCACCCCGTGGCCTCTCTGAAGGATGGTAGCAGGCTCCAGGGTCCTGAATGGGGCACTGATCCAACGCGTGGGTCCTTCCTAGGATCTTTTTCACTGGCTGCTCCCTCTTTAATCACGCTCAGTTCTTGTGGGCATCTCCGCCCTTCTGAAAGAAGAGGCTGCCTCCTGCCCACCCTGCCCTAGGCAGCGGCAGCCAGGGGCCTGGCATGGGGAGGGAGCTGCCCCTGGCGAGGAGGGTCTCTTCCTCCAAGCAGCTGCAGCTGGCTGCCAGAGCTTTCTGGGGAAGTAGGATCAGCGCTGTGGCTTTGATGGGGTTTTCTCTGCCCTGGGGCAGGGATGAGAAAAATGAGGAAGTAGGGTCACTGCTCCCCTCCCTGGAAGGAGACTGGGGAAAGCCTTATAATGTTTTGGCTCAAATCCTCTTTGTGAGAAGGTCCTGTGAGTCCTGGAAGGACAGGGTCACCATATATATGACTTCAAAGGTGATTGGACACTGGGTGCCACTCCTCGGAGCCTCCCGAGATTCTGCCACCCAGGGAGGGTGGTGGGGGTCGGTCGCAGCAGGAGCTGACACTTCCTGGCAAATGCTGCCTTGTTTACCATTGTACCCAGAAAATTAATGGTAGTAACAAGAGCAGTTCCTGGCAGCCAGGCTCCCTGCTAATCTCACGATCGCCTTTAAGCCTCACCGCAGCCCTTATCCTCACTTCCAAATGCACTGCACTCTAAAAATTGAAAACATTTTCCTAAGCTTGGCAGCACAGCCCAGTGTGATTCGACACCAGGCTATCTGTGGTCTTTATTGATTCCTCGGAGTGAATATGCACAGAGTGCACTGGGAGATACCGACGTTCGATTAGGAGGCGCTTCCCGACCTCTGGGGGGTGTTATGTGATAGATGGTACAAGCGCCATGTGACCTTTCCGAGAGCCACACAACTTGAATTTCTAGAAGACTTCTGGCCTTGAGGGTTCCGGATAAGGGACTCGGGACCTATATTCGCCTTATTTTATAGAGGGGTCATTTGAAGCGTTGGAATCAGAAAGGGAAACTAAGCTGGGATTTGCTCCCAGCTCCGTGAGGCCTGAAGCCCGGGCACTTTGCAGGCCACCTGTGCAGAACCCAGGCCGGCTCTGAGGTCCAGGCTCAGTTTGCTCAAAGGAGTTTTCTCCAGTGTTGTCTGGATTTGCGTAGCCTTCAGAAGAGCACAGGTATGTCCAGTTCATGCAGTGCCACCACCGTCACATTTGCCATGATGATCTCGCCTGAGCCTCACAATCGTGGGAGTGGGTGGCATCATCCCCATTTTACAGGGATACCCAGGACTCTGGTGACAGGCTCACAGGTGACCCGACTGGAAGGGGAAGTTGGGCTCCAGGCCTTGCCCAAGGTTTGCAGGAGTTTCCCTTACACCCCAGGAGGCAGGGGTGACTTATTAAGTGAGACTAGCTTGGAAGCTGCTGGAGATCTAGAGATGGGACTGGCCTGAGCCCTGCCCCTAGGGAGCCTCCCAGTCTAGTTCAGGAGCAGTGCTACAGCAGGCAGGGGGCAGAGATCACCTAAGGCAGCACATCTGCAGGGACCCTCCAAGGGCCGTGACCGCAGGGGACCCTAGCTGGATGCTGGGGCTCCTGTGGCCTCTTCCCTGTGCACCTTCCCTGCAGCTCTGAGCCCTGAAGGAAAAGCTAGTCCAGGGAGCCTTGCCTGGGAGGGGGTGGAAAGGAAGCAGCTATGGTAGGTGCTCTCTTGACAGGAGCTATCAGCACTCTGGCTTCCAGGCCCCCTTGCAATTTAGGGGAAAGGCTGGGTCTGGCTTTCTGCAAGTGCTAATTTTCAGCTCTTGCATTCATGTGGAACCTAAAAATTAATTAGCTCCGACATGAGCTCCAGCCTGAGTGCATTAAAAAGGATCCTTGTTAGGAAAACTTCACCCTTTGGTTGGCAGGAGGCTGGCAGCTGGAAGTCAGGTCTATGGAGAGGTAATGGCACAGGGGCTCAGCGAGGGCAGGCCCTACTCACCCCTAACCCTTCAGCTCATGCCTGCCTCCTCGAGAAAACTGGTGCTTCCAAAGCCCATTGCCACCCTGCAGGTGTCCCTGAGTGTGGGCCTAATGGCAGGCTTTGAAGAGTCCTGGGCTACGCAGTAAGAAGCCCTAGAGGATGTCATTTGGACGGGATGTCAGAGAAGGCCCATTTAAGGTGACTTAGTGACATTTAAGGAGGAACCCACAGTAGGAGTTAGCCAGGCAGGGGACAGAGGGAACAGCTTTCCAGGCAGGGGAACAACCCTTGCAGATAGCCTGAGTTGAAAAAGAGCTTAGCAGAGAGCCACAGTGAATGCAGTGGAGTGTGCTGGAGACCTGAAGGTGGCAAGGGACAGTCTAGACCGGGCTTCGGATGCCGGCAGGAGAGTTTGATCTTTATTCTAAGAACTGCAGGGATCAAGAAGGGTTTGGGCAGGGAGAAGACTGGCCCAGGCACCTTCCAAAAAGACTCCCCACTGCTCTCTCCAAAGAGGGAGGAATCCCCCCCAGCTCCCTCCCTGCCCCCGACAGCATCTAGCTCCACTGCCATCATCACTGTGGGTAATTGCTAGGTGTGCCGGGCAAGTGCCTTCTCTTCTGCTGAGCCTGCAGCGGGCAGGCGATAATCACAGCTTTCACCATCCTCCCTCCAGCCAGCCTCCACCCTCCCATCCCCCATCCCCATATCCTTTATTTGGCAGAGCCCCAAGGAGACTGCAGAAAGGCTGAGGACCGAAGGACTGAGAGAGTCCTCAGAGGCTGCTGAAGAGGGGACAGGCATCAGGCCAGTCCTTCCAAACATAATAAATAATGTTGCTGTCGTTTATAAGAAGGATGATAAGGAGCCAGCATTTGCCAAGCCTTTGCTATGCTCAGGCACAATTATGTGAATTTCCTCACTGAATCTCCTTCTTCTTCTTCTTCTTCTTCTTCTTCTTCTTCTTCTTCTTCTTCTTCTTCTTCTTCTCCTTCTCCTTCTCCTTCTCCTTCTCCTTCTTTCTCCTTCTCCTTCTCCTTCTCCTTCTCCTTCTCCTTCTCCTTCTCCTTCTTTCTCCTTCTTTCTCCTTCTTTCTCCTTCTTCTTCTTCTTCTTCTTCTTCTTCTTCTTCTTCTTCTCCTTCTCCTTCTCCTTCTCCTTCTCCTTCTTCTTTCTTCTTCTTTCTTCTTCTTTCTTCTTCTTTCTTCTTCTTCTTCTTCTTCTTCTTCTTCTTCTTCTTCTTCTTCTTCTTCTTCTTCTTTCTTCTCCTTCTCCTTCTCCTTCTCCTTCTCCTTCTCCTTCTTCTTTCTTCTTCTTTCTTCTTCTTTCTTCTTCTTTCTTCTTTCTTCTTCTTCTTCTTCTTCTTCTTCTTCTTCTTCTTCTTCTTCTTCTTCTTCTTCTTCTTCTTCTTCTTTTGTGA
>CAUYLG010077269.1:0-30346 GCA_963573385.1 Cacajao melanocephalus | reverse complement strand
GTTTTTGAAGTTTGCGGTTATTTTTCCTCTTCTCTCCCGCCTGGTGCCTGGCCAACGTTTTTGAATATTTAAAAAAAAAAAAAAAAAAAAAAAAAAAAAAAAAAAAGAAGTTATAGGGCTTACGCAGAGGCTGGTCTTGAATTTCTTCAACCTAAGGGAAAGTCTTTTTTTTGAAATTATTTTTTACAGTGAAGGACCTTATAAAGGAGATAGCTCCTTGCACTTTTCCTTGGCAACCCTAGTCATTGAACTGGCAGCCTCTCTGTGGGACCAAAGATTTCATATGCACAGAGGTGGGAAGCCACGATCAAACGGAGCAAGTCCCAGAACCACCCAGGATAAAGATGAGAAAAAAAAACCCTTTTGCATTATCTGACTCAATATCCTTGGCACCGGGACAAATAAGAGTCATATTAATCCCTTGCACAGTTTTTCTAAACATATCTAGAGTCTTATCTCTGATGTTCCGAGAGGCAGATGTTAGAGTGAAAATGGAAGTTTATGCCACCGTTTGACCATTTTGGCTTTTATTTGTCTATTTTCTTATGTGGGAGGAGTGAAGGGATGGAATAGGAGAGAATTTCTGGAAATCTTTAATGGTAGACATAAGGCTGATCTTTTTTTAAAAGTGGGGTTTGCTGTTTAATAAATAAAACTCCACATGTCAGTCTGGGAAATGTGATGTTTATTTGAGTGAGTAAAAGATTCATGAAGAGTGGCATTATGTGGTGTGCTGGGTGCAGTTTCTTTCCATTTCTAGATTCATGTTTGGAAGGAAGCAGGTGCCTTCCATCAGGTAACCCAGGGTTCGAGCTAGGGCCTAGATTTGTGGGCAGGCCTGAGTCTTAGAGACTTTCATGAGCAGCAGAAGAGATCCAAATTCCCAGGCTGGGGGTCATTTTTTTTCTGGTCTTCTAGGTGCTTGTCCACACTCCTCAACTGAGGTGGTAGGAAATGAACACAGATCACTTTAGGATCTGTGGGGAATGGAGTAGAGAGGTGCCTTTCTGATTTCGGTGTTCAGTTTTGGCCTGTTTTCCTTCCATTACCGTGTGTCTGAATGGTGGGAACTTTTTATCTGGAAGGGAATTATTCCTGTGCACAATTGTCAGTCCTGCCAGGAAAGTTATGGCGGCCTTATAAAAGAGGACTGCCTGTCTTCCTTTGTCCTAGGTTGGGAAGGCCTCCTGGTCAATAAATACATATTAATCATGTAAAAGGATTGACATGCAAATGAAGGGCATCATTGACAAGCCCTGGATGGCCGAGGGGAACCCTGCTGCAGCTGTGGTCCTGGCTGAAGAAGCCGGGGCTGCACCAGGATCTTTGCTTGGTGTTTTCCGAAGGGTTAAATGCCCTTTTCCAATAAATATGTGAAAGAGTTAATTGGGCTAGAGATGGCTTTAGGATCTTCTGCTTTGCATGCTTCTTAGCTCTGCCAAGTCTCCAGATTTTTTTTTCTTCCTATTTTAAGTCTGGCATTAAGCAGGCCACCCTTTGGATCGCCCTGTCTCTCGGCCCAACTGGAAGCCTCCAAAGGTACTTTGTTCTTTCGATCAAAGAAAAGTTAAACCAATCAGAGAAATGGTTAAAAGCTTAGGTGAATTTTTGGAGGAATGCTTGATATTGCAGGAATAATTGTTAGTTGCCATTATGAATTACAGCTTATAAAATAGCATGATGTGTATTGGGGCTTTCTTCACAGAGCAAAGGCACTACAAAATTACTTCGGTATAGGCAACACCAAGCTTTGACTCAGATTTTTCTATATGCATGACACCTGTGGGTATGTATATTTCACAACAATGTTTTTTAATATACATATGACCACTGAAAAATATAATTTTGGTGTCAGGATATATATGGAAAATCTTATGTTTATAAAGACAAAATAAAATGCATTATTATATGCTCCCAGCTCATCTTTGGGATGAACATGGTTGCTTTATCTATAATGAATCGTTAGGACATTTTAACCTTGCTGATAGACTAAGTCACTATATATGCTGAAATAAATGTGAAGAGAATCATGTGTGCTAATGAATGTTCTAACTTTGATGTTCCTTTATGGGTGCAGATGTTTAAGAGGTGGACAATTGGAATTTGGTGGACAATTTAGACTCTGAGTTCTATCTGTGGGCACTTGTCAGCCAGGAGGCTTGCATTTAGTAACTTTGGAATTGGAGCATAAAGCAGTTGGTTTTGGTAATATTCCTGCTCAGGCCATAGGTGTCTAAATGGGCCCTACTTTGATAAAGACTACGGATGTCTGGAGATTCTGACAAATCAGGCCTTAGGAACAGTTATTGGGGAAACACATACTTGGGACTGGTTGTTGTTTTTCTTTTGTGGTCTAGGTCTAATCTTATCTAATGCTCTGCAACTAAATATCAGATCCTGTCCCACAAACCGGAGGAAAGAATGTAAATGGTCTTCCTTTCCTAACATGAAGCACTAAATGCTACCGTGTAAATTAAATGTATCTGTATATGACCTGGGGACTCAGCTTTTTCTGTATTTTGGGGTTATATTCGTACTGACCAACCAAGATATTGACTTGCCAAAACACTTGAGTTTTCATTTTAGATAAATTCACAGAAACGATGTTTTTTGATAGGAGCTTGTTAGCTCTGAAAATCCATACCTAGTTCAAAATCAAAAACTAAATCGTCTAAATTCTTGCTATGGACATATTATGTTTGATGTACTTCATTAATATTTATCTAGATTGTAGGTGAATCAAGTATTACCTAAAATTCAAACCCAGTGAACATGTTGTCTATGGAATTGCTGTGTGTATTTGTATGTGTGTGTAAAGAAGAGAGTAGCTACTGCCACAGATAAATTATTTAACATGATTTTCCTATATTGTGGAGAGGAAGGCTGAGCCTCATTTTTTGGATTATGATTTGTATTATGAAATGCTTATCAAATGTTTTCCAAAGATTAGTTTAATTTTAATTAAATAAACCTTTCTCAAGAGGAGGCTCCCAACTATTTCTTGTACCCAGAGGCTAACGTACTTGTTGTTTTTAATTATTTTCTGCTGTTACCCAAACTGCTTTGGGTACTCCTGCCCAATTAAATCAAAGGCACAGGTTCCTTATACACAATATGTTTAATATTTAATTTTAATTAAATTAATTAAATTGTTTATTTAATTTTATGTGCATTATTGTGCATAGAATAATGCAAAATTCATGATAGTAAGAATTGGGGTGGGGAGGTGAATCAGAGAGCTTTCAAACAAGCTAATTACAACTTCCCCTTCATTTCCAGGGGAAACATCCTAACGTAAGGCAATTGATAAACCTGAACTTTCTCTGCAGCATCCCATGACTTTTAGCCACTGCAGAGTTGAGTTTTCTGGCCTCTTTCATCCTACGGAGCTTGCCTCGCAATTTTCACCTATAACAGCTGTTCTACAGAGGAAAGTGCATGTGCAAGTATGTACATGCTGCTGTCACAGCTCATGCTCCAGTGACATTTTCTACTTTGCTGAACACAGAGCTACCAGTACAGTGCTCCTGGGGAAGGACCATTTTCTGCCCAGAGACAATGGCAAAACTTGCAATAACGTCTTTCTACTCAGGAAGGGCCCATCCCAATGACTTCGAGCTGCCTGAGCCAGGACAGTGCTTAAGAATTTGGAGGCATTGGTGGGGTCCACGTTTTGGTCGGAAGCCGTTCCTTTCAGGGAGGGATCCTTTGGCCTGGCTCACTTTCCAGTACAGTGTGCATCCTTAGGGCATAGTTTCTCAGGAGTGGTTTTATCTGCACAGCAATAGCCTTTGCTGTCTCACACTAGAGTGCTTAATTCTCAGGATATTCCTTTGAACAGAAATAGGATATAGACACCAAAAAAAAAAAAAAAAAGAAAAGCCCCAGAATACTTGGGCTTGTTCTCATTTGAGCTGTCCCTAAAACGATGAGCTCCTTAGTCAAACATTTTCAAGTTCCTCAGTTAAAGGAACCCACTGAATTTTGATGCATTTTATTATCTCTCTTCTCTATTTTCTTGATGTAAAATAATGCCATTTTTACCATCACGGTCTGGCACTTGGGGCATCTGAGCCAAACTTTCCAGACTTGACCTCATGAGGTGGTATAAACTTTTCATTTTAGGGTTTTGCCCATCTGGGCCACAGTTGAATATTTACGCTTACCATTGCTCTCTCTCTCTCTCTCTCTCTCTATTTTTCCCTTGAGTGGGGGATAGTTTATTTCTTGGTGTCTCCTGCTTATTGAACTTGTTAACCGTACTTAATAAGATCTAGCCTTTAACTTGATTCTCTCAGCCAGTGAGAAAAAAGGAGAAAGAAAAAAATAATGGAAAGAAGGGAGAGACACAGAGAGAGAGAGCGCAGAAACTAGGATTAGTGTCCTTAGGTAAAGTTTCGGTTTCACTAGCTACCTACACGAGAATGGAGCTGCTAAAAATAAACTCTCTGTCTCTTTGTTGTTGTTTGTTTTTTTCCCCCTAAGGCTGGTTTTGTTTCAGTAGATTAAATATTATCATAAAAGTAGCTGATGATGCAGTAAATTAAAAATCAGTTTGTGGTATGTTTTGCAAAAGCCTTTTTTACTTCTATGGCACTTAACCAGTTGAAGCAAACACTAGTTTTAAACCAAAAGCATTTGTCAGGAGGATTTTTTTGCTTCAAATAAGGGTTTGGAAAACACAGAGAAGTACAGTTAGCCAGAGTAGACCTAGTAAAAAGAAATCCTGAATTTGGAGAGAGATTAATGTTGGCTCACTATGCACAGAAAAATGTCACTTTCTCTCTCTGTTTATGTTGTCCATCTGTAAGCTTAAAGACATTTTGAGTATAAAACATAAGTCTGGGTAGCTGCAAGAAATGTATCTGACGACAGATGCAATCGAATTTGTAGCGCACTGCTGCGTCACCACATTTAGCATCAAATTATGAATTAAACAAGAAGAATGAATAACAAATTAGGATTCACCTAAGCTTAGCTTTGTGCAGTGGGACAATGAAAATTTATTTGAGTGCTATTCCTTGATGAGGTTACAGATTTTCTCCCAACAGAAGATACACATTAATACTGTGGAGACAATTATTGGAAGTTCATTTTCTGTGCACATCTTAGAAGTCTTTTCAGGGAAGTGAAAAGCTGCGGTGAAGAGTCAGATTTTAGAAAACCCCCTTCCCTATGTAACTTTTCCTATGGAACTTTCAGTGTAGGATTGATTTGTTAAGAGAATATTTTGGAGAATGATATCAGAAATGTCCAAGCTGAGTTGTATGTGGAGGTTTTGTTTGTTTGTTTCTGTTTTGGTTTTGGTTTTTGCTGATGTGTAAGAAAACTGTTGGCTTTTAGGCCTTTCTTCCAACAGGCTGAAAATGACAGGCTTCTTACAGCTGAGCTGTTCATTAAAAAAAATATCACACTTTCTAAAGCCGACAGCACTTTAAAAAGTACGGTCAACTGTACTCCTCCTCACCTAACTGCAACCGGGAAATACTGTGTTTCGGCCCTCACTAATGCCTTCACCACATGCTGGCGTTCAGGGGAAGAAAGGAAAGGTTGCTCCATTATCAATGGAGCAGAGAAGTTAGATACACTAGGAGTAATTTATTGGGTTGCTGGATATGAAAAAACTTTTCAAGCCCCTAATGTAACCCACGTGCATCATCATTCTAAGATTATTAAAGAGACTAAATAGAGAGATGTCTCAAATAGACATAAGAATACCAGCAGGATACATACTTAGGTTATTTTGGAAAACTAAAACAAAACATAACCCAGTACCATTGATGGCTGCTTGCTATGTAGGTGGACGTTATACGTAAGCGATGTTGCCTTATTTTTTAAATCAACATTTTATTTTCAAGAAGTTTTAGATTTACAAATAAGCTGTGAAGCCTGTCACCTTATTTTTGTTACAGGCATTACCATGAGTATAATTTCCAAGTTTACCTCTTCCCCAGAACATTCTCAGAGGCAGAGGCTTCCTTATGAGGAGGTGTGGATATGACACAGTTTGCTTAGTGATATCAGGGTTCCTGTCTCCCTGGAAGAAGAGGCAGGGACCTCACATGCAAATCAGGTTAGAAAGTAAAATAACAGTTAAATGTATTTAAATAGCAGATTGTATAAAAATAAAAATAGCTAGGGTTAGTCCAAAGACAAGCTTTGCAGGGACTGTTTCTGTATAGGGACTCTGGCTTCATCTCTTCTTCCTTCCCTGGCCGGTTCATTTCTGTAGACAGTCAGTGTTATCTTGCTCTGTCTTTCTTGGTGTCACCTTTGAAACTCGTACAAAAACTGGGGCAAAACTTGAGGCCTGGCCTCCATCCCTACCTAGTTGTCTTCATTTCCAGGTCCAAGGAAGACTTGCTTACTGCCAAGGCCAGCCTGGTGCTGTGTGCCCGTGCCGCAGTAATTCTGTTCTGTAGCCTTGAGCCCTAAATTGTTAATTTCCTGCATTGAGTTTTATTTCAAGATGGGCTTAATTGTTGAGAGTTGGAGGCTAGGGAGGTAGAGTGGGAGGAAAGAGCCCCTTTTGGAAATGAATCACCAAAATCACTTTTCAGAGGTCTTAAAGAGATGGAATTGACTGCCTCCTCCTGCAGTCTCTCCACCCCTTGCCTGCCTCCATCCCTTTGTGCTAATCACATTCAGGCCAAAAGCAGGAAGGGCTACCTGGCTGCAGCCTAG
Organism: Cacajao melanocephalus; assembly: GCA_963573385.1. NCBI lineage: Eukaryota > Metazoa > Chordata > Mammalia > Primates > Pitheciidae > Cacajao > Cacajao melanocephalus. The sequence goes on along the minus strand of CAUYLG010077269.1, from coordinate 23,662 downwards.
CGGACATTTTATTTTATTTACAGATGAGCTGTTAACCCTTGAAACACAGATTCATCTGGGAGCTCTGGCTTCCCCATTTAGGCAGGTCAAGCTCAGAGCTGCAACAGGGCTTGCCTTAATTAGCTGTGTCATTCAGAACATGGCCAACAAGCTGCAGGCCTGGGAGAAGGGGTGACCAGCATCCTTCTAGCTGTCCCCCAAGCCTGTCTACCAGAGGGGACTCCTTCAACACATGTGCAGCCCAGGACCTGGCCACAGAGTGGACTCAATTCCAGGTTCCTGTGGAATCTGGCTGCGTTCCTTTACCAAGTGGGGCTCCAGGCAATCATCTCACACCTGGGCTTGCTGTTCCAAATAGCAGCTAACCTCTTGGAAGTAATGACTTTGAACGAATATGCTCTTATTCCAATAGTACTGCAACTGCTCAAATTCTTTTAAGAGCTTCTCTTTTGAAATTACTTTTAAGAGTTAGTTTAAAAATCACATATTCACACACACGCCCAGTCGTAGACACATAAAAGGAGTCTTGTTATTTTATATCCGAACCTCACTCTTGCTCAAAATAGCATTTCCCAGTTTGATCACTCACCTTATTCATCAGACTTGGCTCAGAACTCCTTTAGACTCTTTCCCAAACTTAGATCCTCCCTTAAGAAGGAAATTTCTCTACCACTGAGGATTTTCAAAAGAATGTGCCACAGCCTCCCACGGCACTTTCAGAAGAGGAATTCTTAAGAGGTTTTAAGCATGGCAGTGTAATCGGAATAAACGTATGAATTTCTAGGGTGTGTCTTTGGAAGGAGACAAAATACATTTGGATGTGAAAGTTCTGGGTTGGTGGAAATTCCAGTTGTGAAGCATTATTGCCACCAAACCTACAGCACCCCCCTACCCCCACTACCAGCCTGAACCTTGCTCCTCTGGGTGCTGATAAACTATGAACATTTTCAAGTGAATATTTGTTCCAATTTCAAGGAAGGTGGGGCAGGCTCCTCAGATGCAAATCAAACCACCTGCTTTTAAAGGGCATATTGAAATGCCTGGGGTGAGAGAACCTTGCAATGATTCTTTTACCAAGCTCTTTCTACTTGCATCTTTAAGACTTTTCTCCCATAATATAGATGTATAGACAACAATGACGAATAAAAATGCGTTAGCCACGAACCATGTTCTGAGAATACAAATACATTTCTGGTGACAGAAAGACCTAATCTGTATGGAACATACTTCTTTGTTTCCCTATATACATGAGCCCCAGGATGCCCCGCCCTTTCTTCTAGAAACAAGCACATTGGAAGAGGGCAGGAGGGAGAGTGGAATACTCCCTGATAGGTCTGAGCACTTGGCATCGGCAAATCAGGATTCCCAGTACAATTTGGGGGAAAAGAATCTGATAGTTGACATTTGAAAGATGGCATCAATGGAGTCATGACTGGAAAAATCAGAGCTCACTGGGATTTTCTTAGACATAAATTGCTAGTTACCCCTGTTTTATTTTGAGTTATCTTTGCAGGCTTCTAACCTTTCCAGTGCTTAATCGAGCCCTGCTGTAGGTGGATTTTCTTTATGGAGGGAGGACATAGTGCCCCAGGGAAGGGCTTGGCCTGAATGCTCAGTGCGCTTGAAAGGAGGTCCTGGAGTGGAAGGGAGTCCATCCCGCTGGGTGAGGGGCGTGAAGAAGGGTGTGCGCGGATTACGCCAGCCGAGGCAAGGCTGCAGGGAGGGATGTGGCATGGGGGGGCATCCCTCTTTTGGCAGGCCTGACCACCACCTCTGGAAGACCAGGCTACTCTCTTCAGCAGAGGCACTGTGCCGGCATTGGAAGGTCTGGTCCTGCTGTCAGCTAGCTGTGTGACCTTGGGCAGGACTCCTGCCGTCTCTGGATGCGAGCCTATCACTTGCAAAATATGATGATTGGATTAGCTCTGCAATTCCCTACTGGGCGTTCTTGTCAGGAGTACTGGGGAAGGAGGGCCCTCTGACAAGTTTCAATGTTTTAAGGTGATTGCTGGAAGTATATATGTGCTTTGCTTGTGAAGGAAGCAGAGCTGCTGTGACATTTTCCTCAACGGCCAGACATTGTCTTGCTTTGGGCTGAAGACAGAGCAGCTCACTGCATTTGCCAGTGCTGCCGCATGTTGCCCAGAAGGTCTGACTGACAGTTACATGTGTCCTTGATTAATAAAAATGGAAACAATGAATGGATTAATATTTAATAAATATTTAAAAGTAGCGTTTATAAGATACCTGGCATATGGTTGGCTCCTAGTAAATGGTAGTCATTATTTTTATTAATATTATTACAGCCAATCTGGTTGGTCAAAGCTTTCAAAATGTGGGCAGTAGCAGGAACATTCTGTGTTTGATGGGGAAACGGTTGGGAGCTGCAGTGGGGCTGGTTTGCAAACCCCTCCATGCAATAAAGTGGTCTTAGGCTTCTCTGGCCGCAGGTTCCTAGTGCTGGTAGACAGGGTGGGTGTGGGGGTTAGTGGCAATTCCCAAGCACTAAATCTGAGGAAGCATTGAGAGCCAGTCCCTCTCCTTTGCTCCTTCTTAGCTCAGAGCTGACTCAGTGCAGATGGGCTGGCCACCCACTCTGGTGGGCAAGGTTCTGTGACTGCCCCTGAAGAGCTTAGTGGTCCAGCTACTTGCCTGTTTATTGACTGTGGGTTGCATACTTTCATGGGGACAGGGATAGGGTTAGGGAGAGATCCAAGACTTAGAAGAGACAGTTGTTTTCCCCAGTGACTTACGCATCTAGTTCATGGAGAGGTGATATGGTTCAGACTACCATTGCCCAATTGTTTTTCTAGAATTTAATGCCACACATCGTAGTAAAAACTACTATTCATTGATGCATTGATTACACATGTGCTCAACACTCTCCCTGGCTATTTGTAGACATTATCTCATTGATTCCTTCTATCAGTCTTTTAGTATTCCTTCTATCAGTATTTCCATTTTATAATTTCAAACACTGTTGCTCAGGGACGCTAAGTAACTTTCACAGGCTAACATAGCTAGAGAGTGGTGGAGCTGGAATTTAAACCCCATGTTCTTTCTAAATATTACAGATTTGCTTCCATATGATGAAATGTTCCACAGTATGAAGATGGCAAACACTAGGAAACTCCTGAAGATCTATAGAGTGAATGGTAATCCAGATAGGCTTTCAGGAAGAAGGGAGTTTTGAGTTGGCTCTTGAAGGAGAAAAGAGGTTCTGAGCAAGGGATGGAAGGAGAGGTTGTGGATGGAGCCAGCTTGACATAAAGGAGAGTGGGGAGAGTTGAGGTGGTGGTTCTGGGGTGATGGCAGAAGGCTGTGCCCCTGAGAGAAGTCAGGCTGGGAGTGATGTCACCATGGTCACTGCTCTGGGGACAGGCGACAGATGCAGACACTTATTTTTTTTTTTCTTTTTGAGATAGGTTCTCACTCTGTCGCTAATTTTTGTATTTTTATAGAGATAGAATTTCTCTGTGTTGGCCAGGCTGGTCTTGAACTCCTGACCTCAGGTGATCCATTCACCTTCACCTCCCAAAATGTTGGGATTACAGGCATGAGCCATCACACCTGGACTTTTTTTTTTTTTTTTTTACACCTTTGGTTCTACCTATTCCTTTGGCTACCAGAGACCTCTCTGCTCACCAGTGGCAGGGACTGCTGCAGCACCCCTACTCCACGGACAGCAGTCAGACCCCAGGAGGCACCAGCAAAGGGTTCTCTTCCCTCCCGCCCTCACTTTCCTCTGCCGTTTGTTTCTCCTTCCCTCCTCCCTCCCTTTCTTCCTTTCTCTTAATGTTTGCTTTTTCGAACTAGCATTTAAGCAATAATTAAAATTTAAAAGCTCACTCACAGTGTAGTTCTACACTTTTCCATGTCCCCTGCCAGCTCTTGTCCATTTGCACACGTGTTAACACAGTTGTAAACCTCAGGTACATAGAATCTTAGGTCTTTTTTGTTTCCTTGGACCTTGATATCAGGATGTTTCTTTTCTGAATTGCCTTTGTGATCACAAAACCATAAATAGTGGCCTATATCCCACTGGGCTGGAGCACTCTGATGGGCAGATATGCCCCATCATGGCTGCATTTCTTTTCTAGTTGCTTTTCTTTTTTGGGGGGCGGGGGGTCTTTTATAGCTGATATTGTCCCTGAGGGATATGGGAGGTAGGCAAGACCTGGGGACTGTGGGAACAGAATGCCAAAAAGTCTGGGCTGCCTTGGGTGGAAGGCCAGGGTCTAAGTCAGGGATAAGCCAACTAACAGGGTGACAGGGTGAGGGCGTATCTCAGGGAGTCAGTGGAGACCGTAAAGGTGGGATGAGGCTGCCTGGAGATGTAGATCAAAGCACTACTGACCTTGGGAAAGTTTCTTAACCTCTATGAACCTTGAATTTCTCATCTATAAAATGGAGACACTAATATTTATTTTTAAAATTTTTCTTTTCTTTTTTCCTTTTCGTTTCTGTAGCCCTCCAATGTGGATATGCTATTTATTTCCTAAAACCGGCATTCAGTAAACATTAGTTCCTCTTCCTCCTTCTTTCAGATGGTTTTGAGCTCCTTGGAGAGGCTGATGATGAATAGAACCATCTCTTTATAAGGAGGTCGTAGCTAAGGGGTGAGCAAAATGATGGCCAATCAATTCATTAAACAGACACTTAGGGAACACCACCTCTGTTTCATAATATAGGCCTGAATGACATAGGCAAGGCCCCTGGCATCACAGAGCTTATAGTCTGGTCTGGAGTCAACCAATAAACAGGTAAACCCAAGAAAAAAATAGATCTCATAATGATAAGTGCTATAAAGGGACAACAGATATTTAAGCTGGGAAGTCAGTGGTGACAGCTGAATTTTATGTGGAAGGGTCTGGAGGGGCATTTAGTTGGAAAGTGGGGCCAGAGGATTTGTCTCAAAGAGGTTTTTACTTAAGTTGGCAGTTTATTTGCAAGTGGCTTTGGGGGTGAGCTATGGATTTTTATGGAGCGCAGAAGCTGAGGTACACTCCTCCAAAGCCCATCCCCTGGCGCCAGCACTGTTGGGGGGATGAAGTATGAGCCAAGTTCTGCAAGCTGAGAGGGGAGAGACACGTGAGGTTCTTAGGGAAGAGGTTTGTACCCAAGGGCCAGACTGCTGCCCCCTTGAGGGGTAGTGGGCAGAATGTGACCAGAGAGGCCAGGCCTGTGGGCTAGGGCACAGGCTGTTAGGATTTAATTTTCAGTGCAGGGGAGTCACTGGAGGAAATGAACCAGGGCTGAGATCTGATTGATTTGTGGTTTGAATAGTTACACGTTGTAGTTGGAGCTGATAGGAAGGAACTTGTATATAAACTGGAAGAAGTAACAAGTTTGTGCAGCAGAGCCTGTTGTGGTCAGGCATATCACAGAACGTTTTGTAGGCTGTGTTTTCTTGGTTGCCACAGGTGGTGTTGAATTGAGAGAAGATGAACCCCTGATAGAGCGTGGCACCATGTTATGACCAATGAGATACTTGGAGACATGATTAAGAAGAAAGAACAGACACTATAATCCTGACATTTTTGTGACCATCAGAGAAAGAGAGGAAGTGGAGAGGAGTTTGGGGGAAGCCTGGGTGACTGGCAGGAATGCCACACTGTGGGCTGGAGGACTCCTAGGGCATCAGACACCTCTCTCCTTTCTCCCTGCTGTGACACTTTCCTCAACATGCCTCTGAAACCATCAACAGCCATAAAGAAAGAGAGTGAGGTTGAGGCAGGGTGAGACTGGGGTCTCTTTGAAGGTGGAATTACGCTACTAAGGCATCTGGAGTCCGAGTCTAATTCTAGCGATTAGGAGCTCCCTTCACCCTCCACATGCCTCATTTCCTGAACTTAAAATGAACAGGATAGCACTAGAATAAGCTCTTGGACCTCGGCTTGCTCTAAGACTCTTTGAGGTCATCTGTGAGGTCATCTTTGAGGTCATTCTTGCCCTGCTTCTGTCAAAGGAGGACCCCTCCTCAAACCTTCAAGAACCACCCAAAGCAAGAGTTTTACTACTATAGTCATTAATAATTAAATTTAAAAGGGCCCTCAGTGGCCTGAGCTAGCCAGGGACTTGCTAAATTCCCCATTTTCTTTCTGGAACTACCTTCTCCTTCCCCCTACTTTCCGACGCCTTCCTCACTCTATTCTCAAAATTGTTGTTGGGAGTTGGTAAAAACTGGGCAACAGGAAGAGCAGAGAGGTAGAAACTCATTAATTGACTGAATAATTGCTGGGCCCTGACTTGGTGCAGCGTGTCTGTTCCATGAGATGCTGGGGTTACCATGGAGACCAGGATGCAAGACTGGCCCTGAGGGTTCCTGGCTGCTGAAGCACAGCAGAACTACCCCTGGAGCCTTGAAAATCCAAATTCCAGATCCAAATTTGAGTTTGGCTAGGCCTGCCAAACTCAAATCTCCAAAGAGGCAACCCTGGCACAGGTCTGCTTAAAAAGCTGCTAGGGGATTTTGTTGCATGTGGAAAAGTAAGAACCACTGAATGGGACTAGAGAATCAGTCTCTTAAGATAGAGTGGTAAGCATTGGAAGAAAGTGGAAGGTAAAAGCTTTGACAGAGAGCTAAAGGAAACCTAGAGCAGGAGGACCTAAGACTCCAGGATGGTGTGAGCATAGGCGTAGTCAGAGAAGACTTTCTGGAGGGGATGACGCTCTCAGGGAGGTATCTGCATTATCTCATATCCCTAAGTTTTGAAGGATGCAGGAAAAGGGAATAGCATATGCAGAAGCATGGAGGCTTTCAATGAATGGTCACGTGCAACCTTAAAGTTATCTGCATTTAATGTGCACAGTCTGGGGTGGGGGTATGACCCTGAGAAAGTCCGGCTGGAGGCCCCACTCTTTTCACAAGAACTTTAACTGGCTGCCATCATGAGGCTGGATATATTAGATGGAAACCAAGTTCCAGTTAATTAATGTATTCATGCAAACAAGAGAGGCAACCACAGTAAACAGTGTTAGGCTGGGAGTGGGTTTTTCTTACGTTTCACAAGGATCAGGCAAGAATGAATGGATTAAAAAAGATGCCAGTCATTTATCAAGCCCTCATTATGGGCAGGGCTATACCTGCATTGTTGCAAAGCAGGTACAGTTTCTACCATTTAGTCAGTAGCGGCTCAGAGAGGTGTAGTGACTTGCTTACGGTCACACAGAAAATAAGCTGCAGAGCTAGGACTTGAGTGTAAATCTCCCCAGGCACGACAGTGTCTGAGAGTGTGGTTACTGAATGCCTGATCCATATTTTTGAGTGATCTTGGGCAAATTCCTTAGACTCTCTGTGCCTCAGTTTCCTCATCTCTAAAGAGACAAGGCTGATAGAGCCTTCTTGGTAGTGTTGTTTTGAGGTCTCAGTAAACAGTACCTGAATGTAGTGAGTGCTACTTAGTGGTAGTAAGGAGGTCACTGCTGTGAATGGAGGTCATGGTCACTCCACAGCCCATGCCACCCACAGGTAACAGATATGAGGGGCTTGGATTTGACTGTGTCAGGACTGACCACCTCGCTCTGAAATTTTGGAATGGATTTTGAGTCTTGATTTCTGGAAACACTGTCTGATGTCCTGGGATGAACTGCCTGGAGGAAGGGGCATTATCCCTTTGACCTTGCTGAGCACCCAGCTTGCTGAGCCCTGTGGCCAAGGCAGGTGCCCAGATATTGGTTTTCCTCTCTTGTCTGGGGTGATGTCAGCCCTTGTCAGAAGGGCAAACTGGTTTGTAAGGCTTTAAGGACCCTGTGGCTAGAAAAGCAAACTGGGCTGTCTTGGGGAGGGCAGTGGCCAAGGGTTACCTGCACTAGCAGTAGACAGCAAGACAAAACTCCGGAAGTGGAAAATTTTCTGTAAGTACTCAGCTGTAAAGCTGCTTTGATGGGATTTCTAAAGGCCTGTGTGTAGGGGCAGGCACCGTGCAGGGTGCAAGGGAGGCTGCCAGGATGTGGCTGGGGGCTGAGCCGGGGAGGCTGGGAAGTGCCATGGAAATGAGTCTGACCGAGACAGGTGGGGTGTGCGTGTTGGAGCAGGGGTGCAACGATGGCAGCCTGTTCCTGGAAGCTAAGAGACAAAGGGCTGGAAGAAACGGTGCCAGCGCTCATAAGCAAGGTTTCATGCCGGGACCATGGCCTGCCGCCGTGGAGATGACACACCTCTGGGCCTGTTGGAGGTGGGAGGGGACTGTGGGTCTGGGGCAGGTCTGGGTGCTGGCTGGGTTGGGAGGCTCCTTCTGGCATGAGTTCCTCGACATTGTGGGATAAACAAAAGGAAACATCTGTCTGCTTCTCTCATGTTCATCAACTCAGGTGGACAGTTGGGGGGTTATCCAGAAAGATGTCATTTTAACCCACTGTGAAAGCCAGAGGGCTTCTAAATTTGGCCCAAGTCATCCAGTCTGGGCTGTGTGGCCGCAGTGATGATTTTCACTCAGTCAATCCTAAATAGTAAGGGTTTCCTGCCAGACCCTTTGGGGACCTGCATATCCTCAGTACCTGCTGACACGTAGGAGGTGCTCAGTGGATGAATACTGAAGAAATGAGAAGTCGGAGTCACTGAGCCTCCACTGTGGCTGAGGAACATTGCAGGTGTCATGAGGGACACCAAGCAACATAGATGAGGGCTGCACCCACCAGAGAATGAGAGCACACACAGCCAACATGATTCATAACGAGAGCCAAAGCCAGCACTTGCGAGCATTTAGAATGTGCCATTTAACTCACGTGCAAATGTGATGTAAGTGGAATTATTAACTCTGTTTCATTAATGAGGAAACTAAGGCATGAGGAGACCAAATCCTGTACTTGAGTTCCCACTACTAGTGCAAATCCCACAGAAAGGGTACTATAAGCCCCATTTACAGCCGAGGAAAATGAAACTTACAGAGGCCAAGGTAACCACTGTTACTCATAACTCATATAGATGCAGAAATTCACACTTTGCTGATCAATATGTGGGTTACATACAGGTCTGGGGACATCATGGGTAGGCTCCTGACTGTATTCATGTTGTGTGAACTTCAGGCCTTTTGCCCTGAAGCACAGACATTTTCTTCCGGTTCTTCGTGCCTGAGGACCCTAGATCCCCAGACCCTTTGAACCCCGAGGGCTGGCATCCTGGGGTGAGCTCTGCCTGCCAGGAGCAGTTTTCCCTGCCCATTCAGCAACCTCACAAGTGCTCTGAAGCTGAAGGTGAAGAGACAAGGGGTCTGCAGTTAGCACAGCACAGACCTCTAGCCCTGAAGTGACTCTACCCTCCAACATCCTCTTGCCAGGTCCTTTGAGGGGCTAAGACTTCATCAGTGGCTTTGAAAGCAGCCTGGTGGTCAGTCTTGACAGGGGACTGTGCTAGCCACGCCGCAGGCCCCTTTGGCTCCTTAGAGCATGTTTGAACTCCCACAAGATGCTCTTTGAGGTCCTGTGTGACCCCAGCATTGTGTGATTTGGTGCCCATCAGAGGGGCCCTTGCCCTGTACAGAAGCTTGAGCACCTACCCGGCCCATGCCTGTGGGGTTCAGGCGTACAGTGGCTGATGTTTTGGGTAACAGGGAAATTGGAGGCAGAGTGAAAGGAGGAAGTCATTTACCTCCCTCTGGCCTTGTCCCAGGCAGCAAGCTTGTCTTCTTTCCCTCTTAGGGGTACTGGATTTAAGTAAAATAATGCCTACAGAGTCCTTAGCCTAGTTTTTGACACATTGCAGGCATGCAGCGATTATGCTTGTTTTTAGCACTGCTCTGTGAGGGGTGTGTGGGGCCAGCTGGCTCTGGCATGCATGTTGCAGCAAAGCTGGGTCCAGGCTTTACTTCTGGTGAAACGGGAGGTGAACTAAATCAGGGTGTTCTGGGTATCATGTTTCTTTGGGCTGTCCCTCTCCATCCTGTTCCCCTTTGACACCTCTTCCATCCAACCTGCCCCTTTCATGGGCAAACAGAGCCATGCTACTGTGAAATATCCTACCCCATAGCTCCTCTTGTCAAGCTCAGACACATTTTGGGTCTCTCAAGGTATAAATCGATAAGTCTGTCACTGAACTCTTCTCCCAGGCAGTGCCAGCATATACTGCACGGTCCACCTGAGCCCTGCTGGGTCCTCGGTCTGCCCTGCATAGGGCAGCTCCCTCTAACTGGCTCACACTCTGACCTGCTCACCTCTCTGTCCCTGGCACCCAGCCTCAGCCAGCCCAGGGCATTTAAAATAGTTGCAATTTTGATGGAGCATTTGGATGTCACAAACAAATTGATTTCTAATCCAAAGGAGTGATTCTGAAAGTAGAAATGTCAGCTCAGAGGGGATGTGGGAGTTAGGTTTTGCAAAGACCCCCGACATCCGTTGGCTACTGTGGGCTTGAGGCCAAAGGAAAGGTTTTGCTGCTTTGAAGGGGACGGGGGTTTTTAATGTCAGAAAATGCCAATTTATTCTTTGGGTCAGGGTGGGAAGGGAAAGGGGCTTCCTACACCCAGACCAGGACCTTCTTTGAGATGCTAGAGAGGAATTCTTTGACTAAAACGAGCCATTCTTAAAGCCAGGGAAGGAGTTCTTTGTCTCCATAGTAGTAGGCTGGACGCCAGGAAGAAACAGAAATTTCCCAAGGGAGGATACAGATTGGCTGAGGAAATAAGCATTTGTCCAAAGGCCGTGATGGTGGTGCCAAAGTCCAGCATGCTTGTCTGCCATTGGCTAGGTCCTTTGGATCCTGCTACCTGTGCCCTCAAATCCACAATGGTTATATTATCTGATTAATTGAAAACATAATTGGGTGTCTTTCTACATGATTATAAGTATTTTGTCTGGTTCATCTTCCAAAATACGTAGCATAGATAAAAGCTACAACTCCAGAGGCAGAGCAGTGGGTCCATTGATGGTCTATGGGTAAGGGGGAGTTTTGAAAATTGGGCCAGGGAAGGCTGAAGTTAAGTGCTGTATTCAGTGACCCAGATTCCTATCTGCTTCCTGCCTGGTAAGCCTTATGCTCCAAAGGCCAGAGAGTGCTGGGTTTGAACTCCATTTGCTCACACGGCGGAGATGGTGGTGGAGGCTTGCACAAAAGGCAGGGATGAGAGTCTGTGGCTCAAGGGAGGCACAGCCCTTGTGCAAGGGGGAAGCCTCTCACACCTGCATCCAGCGGCAGTGCCCAGTAGCAGAGTGAGCAGCAAGACCCCAGGCTCAGGGGCATCCTGGAACTGCAGGAAGAATTCAAAGGAGTGGACAGCAGAGCTGACCAGGAGTTCAACAGCATCCAGTGTAAATGGTTCATCTCATGGGCCAGGAATCCAAGACACAAAGCTGTTAAATTCCTGGCAATTTGAATTTCAGCAGTCCTATTAAACACCTCTGATTCTTTAGAACAGTATTGGCATCCCCACACACAATTGTTTATTAAGTAACTGATGGCACGGGACAGGATTGACACTAGAACCCAGGCTGTAAGAGAGGCCACCCAGGGAAAAACAAAAACCATAAGCTAAATGAAGTGGCAAACTGGGAAAAGGTTTGCACTCATTATACCAGGAAAAAGCTAAATTCATTAATATCTAAAGAGCCATTATGAATTAATAAGAAAAGATTCAACAACTAAACAGAAAAATTGACACAGCTTATGTGTTGTTCACTGCGTAGGAAATTCAGACGACTCTCAAGCATTTGCAAAGTTGCTTGACCTTGCTGATAGTCACAGAAATACAAATTTAAAAGGTGAGATAATGTTTTTTGTCAATCCAATTGGCAAAGATCAAAAAGTTCCATATCATCAAGTGTTGCCCAGGGTATGGGGAAACAGGCATTTTTACACAATGTTAGTGGAAGTATGATCTGATGGAGAGTAATTTGGTAATAATATCAAAATGAAAAACACATATTCCCTCTGACCAGCTATTTTACCACTAGACGTTTTTCTGATAAGTATGTTAGCACAATTAGTTGTAGTTTTAGTGGAGCATTTGGATGTCATAGACTAATCTATTTCTAATCCAAAGGAGTGAGTCTGAAGGTAGAAATGTCAGCTCAGACACCTCTGAGGGTGTGGAGGTTATGTTTTGCAAAGACCCCTGACACCCATCAGCCAAAATGACCATATACAAATATATTCACTAAAGCATTGGGAACAGCAAAAGAATGAAGAGTCAAGTAACTAAGGAACTATTTAAATTCAAGACTTGTTAGATAAATTATGCTACATTTGTATAATAAAATATTACCTAGCCATTAAAAAGAATGACACAGCTCTACATATAGATATGGAATAGTGCCTAATATATATTAAGTGATAAAAGTACAGGACAAACGCTGCCATTTGTATAAACAACAAATATACATGTATGTATGTGTGTACATATATACGTGCATATATATTTATATATGTAATTGCTATATGTGCACAGCAATATGTAAGGATATGTAATATCCTTTGGAAGGATGTTATAAAAATTAGTAGCAAAGGCTGCCCCTAGAAAGGAGAACTGGGCGGGCAAGGGACAGGGGTGGAGGAGACTTCACTGTATGCTCTTTTGCCCCTTTTGGATTTTGTATCGTGTGCATATACTCTTGGTTTAAAATGATTAAATTTAATAAAGCTATCTGAGATTCAGCAAGAAGGGTCTCCCAGCCAGTCTCACCCTTGAGAAGTAATGTTGGCCTTGGCTCCCGGTGGCAGTGGCCTGGATGAGGCGGAGGCCTGAGAATGAGGCTGTGTGTGAGGCAGGCTCAGCTGTGGGCCAGAGAATGCCTGGGGGCAGGCGTGAGTCAGGCCACTTAAAAGGCCTGGGGACCCCCAAGTACATTGGAAATAAAACAGAGCACTTGAAGCACCAATGACTCTGGAAACCATTGGCTAACTGGGTCAGATCACAAGCCCATCCCAAGTATCTGTTTGTCTGAATTTCCTGCTCCCCACTGCTAATGTAAGGTCTGTGAGGACCTGGGTCAGGCTTGCAGCCTTTCCTGAAGTCTGGGGTGACCTGTCCATGCTGTGCTGTGTGAGTGTCTGCAGATACTTATGACGGTGGGGTGGAGTCAGCTGGCTGACAGATTGGTTCAGTGGGCATTACCAACATCGTGGTGCTCTCTGAGGTCAGGTCTACACCGCGAGCAGGCCGTTTAGCATTTGGAGTCACGCCGACCTGGGTGTGAGTGTGAGCGCTATACATAGAAGGGGCAGTGTGTCAGTTTCTGATCAGCACAGTGGGGACTAATATCTACCTTGCAGGGCTGTCCTTAGGCCTGATGAGGCTGAAGTGTGCTGAGTTCTCAGCCCCTCCTTCCTGCCCTTGCTCCCCGGTGCACCAAGGTGACATGGTTGGACTACAGCAGATGGGTAAATTAATTAAAGTGCTCTAGGCAGGCAGCCTGGATTTTAATCCCAGCCGAGCAAATTATAGGCTGTGGGATTTAGGGTAATTTACTTAACCTCTCTGTGTTACATCATCTGTAAAATTGGGATAATAATAGTTCCTGGCTTATCTAGGGCTGTTGTGTGGTCAAAAATGAGATATATGCTGTAAAGCACTTAGCACTGAGACTGATAGGCAGTAAATAATCAATAATATTTGCTATCATTCTTATCATTGTGATTATTTTGAAATAACTGGACATGCTTAGCTACTCAATTACTGATCTGAAGTTTGGCATTGCCATTCCAGTGTGGGTAGCCTACACTTTCCAGAGATACGGATCAGGCACATGGGCAGAACACACCCAATTAGACTCACCACTGTCTCCCAGGAAACTGCGGCCCATCTGGCAGTGCCCATGTGAAACCAGGCTGGGGGAGAGTCAGGAATGGCTTATTTCAAAGAAATAAAAAATTCTGTGCAGTTCAGTGAGGAAGACGGGGCATTTGGAGTGGACTTAGAAGAAAGGAAAAATGAAATGCAGAAGACCTCCATAGACGGCAAAGGCAGTGTCTATATCATGAGGGAAACAAATTTTCCCCGAGATTGTGAGTACAAAGGAGAGAGGAAGCTGTACCTGGGAAATGGCAGCATTTGGCCCTCTTTCCAGGAAAGAAACATTATGGAAATAGGAAAAAAAAAAAAAAAAAAAGGTTGAGGCAGGAAACCTCTAGACAGAGCAACTTGAAGGGTGTAGATGATTGTAGAGGTTAGAGAAACTGGGTCTGAGGGGCTTAGCAGAGACAAAAGAGTTCCAAAGGGTGCTAAGAACACCGTGGAACCCATGATTGAAATAGTGTCAGGATGGAGATTTGTTAGAGGAATTTAATAACAACAATAACTAATCCAGCCTCTCCTCCCAAATTAGGGGAGACACCTCCACAACACTGGTAATGAGGAGAAGAACTATTTTAGGAGGTTGGGTGGGTGGCAGGTGATAATCATCACAAGGTACATATGTCAATTTTTAAAAATTAACAAGAACAACACATTCCGAAAAAAAAAAAAAAAGATGCCCTGGCTTTGCCTGGGCCTCCTGCCCCTGTGACATTTTGTCAGAACTTGGTGTCATTGATTTCTTTCTGATTAGGAGGTTTCCTAAAATGTAATTCCGTTCTGTGGTTGGACTAGGCTAAGACTCGAGAGAAAGCTGCCCCTCCCCAGGCCTGTCCTCACTTCTGAATGTTTTAGACAGAAGCAGCGAGGGCCTTCCCCTTCGTGTTCCTGGCCTCTGCAGGCTGCTTTTATGCGACAACTTCAATCCTGATGTGTTTGCTAGGGTAGCATATGGATTTCCGAAATCAACTTCACCCAGAATCTGGAGGCTCCCCGGGGCATTCTATCGATCAGCGTAGAGCCACTTTTTGCAGAGCAGAGCGACGCCGGGCCAGACCTCTGGAGGAGAATGGTCCACCAGAAAGCCGAGGATGGCTCAGCGCCACCCAGCCCGGGCCCTTTGCGGCGATTGGAGACCCCTCAACCCTAGATCCTTCCAGAAGCGCAACTGAACCTCATCTTCCCTGGCACGATGAGAGAAGAAATCGAAACAGGATCTAGGTCCAAGCTGAGACTTAATTACAATGATTATTTTTTTATTTCACCACCATGAAATTTCAACCCTAGAATGGCCAAAAGCCGAGGGCCGCACACCCTGGAATCTGAAACCTATTTTGTAAGCATTTCCTCCCAGCCTCCCAAAGTTTAAATATTAATTTGCCTGTAATTGGCGGAGAAAACAAACAGGCAATTAAAAACGCTACAAAGCTGACTTTCTCCTTCCTCTGCTCTCCCCTCCCTTTTCATTTTGCTGCCGCCTAGAACTGGCTCTAAGACAATGGGACCCCGAGCGGTGTGGAATTCTAAGCCCAGGCTTGCCTTAAAGCTACAATATGGATTTAATTTATATGCAAATGCAAGCAATAAAAAGGCAGACACTGTAGAAATTATAGGGTCCCCCCCCTCCTTTTCTTAGGAGATGCTCAAACCCT
The DNA here is from genome assembly GCA_963573385.1 of Cacajao melanocephalus. Lineage (NCBI taxonomy): Eukaryota > Metazoa > Chordata > Mammalia > Primates > Pitheciidae > Cacajao > Cacajao melanocephalus. The sequence continues at coordinate 8,286 of CAUYLG010077269.1, read as the reverse complement.
TTCTTTCCTCTTCCAACTAAGACCTAATTATTATTGGTTCCTGCCACCTCCCCCCTCTCCTCCTGCCCACTCTGGGTGTAAACTGGGCCATTTAAGAAAAAACACAGAATATTGGGACTAAGAGAAGAAGCATCAGGATAATTTCGCAGTCCGACTCCTTCTCTCTCCTTCCTCCCTTTCCCCTTTTCCCCTCCCCCTGGCCCACTGGGCTCTCCTGTTGACCAGTAGAACGCAAAACTGATCAAAGCCAGCCGGAAGCCTTAAGTAGGCCAAAATGGGGGCTAAAGTATGCTAATAGAGGAGCTAAATATACTTTAATCCTGTTATAATACAAGGTAACTTAGAGGCAAGGAAAGGGCCTGGTGGCTTTAGCAGGGGGCAGAGGGGGGCTGGGGACCCCTGTGAACCCTGAATAGAAGTCGCTTCCTATTCTTTCTCTGGCTGGGGGTGGGGTGGGGGCCTTCTTCCTCAGATGCTCACCCCAGCCCCGCCTGCCCCGTTTACTGAGTGTCAACAGTTGGGTGAGCAAGACTTCTCAGCCCTTAGATCAGTATCCTGTGACCTTCCACACTGAAGCACACACCATTCAGCCAAGCCTTCCAGCTGTTGCCCGAATGATGAGTTTTTTTTTTTTTTTTTTTCTTCTCAGAGTCGGGCATGGCTTAGGAAGACACTAGGCAACAGTTTTAAATTATGTCCTCACCACCACCCAGCTCGCCGTGCAGATCCTGCGGGGGCCTGTGCAGAGCCCGGCCTGGTATAGCCTGGTGAGGAGCTACGTGAGCCAACAGATATATTTTGGGCAGAACTGAGCAGGCCTCGGAAAGAAACCCAGCCTCTCTGCCCAGCTTCAGAGCCACGTCTCTCCTCAGGGTAGCCCCTGTCTAGTTTTAGAGAGGAGAGGGGGCACCCACGTTGATTCCCTGACTCTTACTGGAGTACGGAAGGCAGGTCCTCTGCCCCGATTTCCTTTTGGGGTCCAGGCCTCGAGGGCTCTGGGAGATTCCAGAATGTCAGGGAAGCAGTTCTGCGTGGATTCTCCTTCCTGGGCTGGTGTCTAGGTCCCAGCGACGGCAGAGGAGACTGATGAAATTTTACAGCCAGCCAACTGCCGCTGGTGTCAGAAGATTAAAAACAAAGGTCGCACTGAGGCCTACCTCCCACCAAGTGTCTCCGAGTCTGAGGGATGGAGTAGGGGAGGAGGCAAAGGGCCCCAAACATTTCTCCGTTAAGTACAAATTACATACTGGATATATGAAGTTGTAATGGTGTATTTTGAGTGACTGGTTTCATGAGAACGTCCGTGTACCCTCCAAAATGCTGAGACGGTGGCACAGGGAAACAAAAAGGAATTCAATCCTGACAGAATATGTTTTGTTTGAATTCGGGCACAGCTTCCTTTTATTCCGCGCCCCCCCCCCGCTTCTGTTTTTTATTCTGAGTTCCTCTTCCTCTCTTCCTCCCTCTCTGTATCCCATCAACCCCCACTTGAATGCTACAAGCAGCAGAATCCTCTGACCTTGTATGTGTGGGTTGGTGATCTTATGGAGTTGGCCAGAAAGTGTATAAACAATGCGCTCAATAAAACAATTAGCTCCTGAAAGCCCAGCATTGAGCAATGAAATCTTCTATCTCTACCTGCTTCCTGCTAACCAAACTTCAGTTTCTGGGTCTGTAAAGTGAAAGGGTTATGTAAGGTCGTCCCTAAGCTCCTCTTCTGAGGTCTCTGACAGTGCAGGTGGCTGTCTGTCCAACAATATCTGCAAACAGGCATCCACATGGGGAGTCCACACAGATCTGAAGGGGTGGCAACACAGCAGGTGGCCCAATTTGTGCCCATTGTTGATGTGTGGAATCTGTCACCCCAGTAGTGCAGAGAAGGTACCTTTGCAGGAGAAAGAGAACCCCCAGGCTGCAACGGAAGAGACTCTAGAATTTAATTCTGGCTCTACCGCTTCTTGGCGTTGTGTTTTGGGGCAAATTCTTAACTTTTTCACAGATGAGTTATTTAATCTGCAAAATGGAGGCGAGACTATCTGTCTCTCAGAGTTGTAAGGATCAGATGGGTTGATACCTGGGAAGCTCTTGACATGACGCTCATGTCAGCCAGGGACGTACCTACTGAGAGTTACCTCTTACTACTATTGGATTTAGAACTACTCAGACAATTGTTACTTTTATATTAGCAGATGCAAAGTCCCTTTTTGTAGTTTTAATCCTTATTTATTTCAGCAAGAAATAAAATGCAACTATCCGTCCAACGTCAGTTTTGAGGGATTCTCCTCCCCCATCATTTTTTCCTACCAAAGGCAGGGGCATTGGCGTTGTAAAATCTGGCTTCAGTATTCATGCTCAATTTCCCAGTCCTGAGGGCAATCTAAGCCTCTCACATTCTCCTCATCTCTGGTTCTGCTTTTCCTTTAAAATATCTTCCTCATGTCCTGGGGCAAGATCTTGCTAAGTCTAAAGGGAAAATAAAAAACTGTTTGTAAATGTCCCATTGACCAATACTTTCTATTTCTCGCTTGAGTAGAAAGCTCCTCACCAAAGAGTCTTGAGGACTGAGTCATCTTTTTTGTTCTTTGCGGCAACTCATAAAATGGTTTTAATTAGATGGTGTTTTTCAAGTAAACAACCCGACTGAAAGAGAAAACATTTACTTTTTGTTGAATTAAGTCGGGAACAATCTCAGCACCATGACTGCTGATGATGCCGGCAAATGGGGCTTCTGACACTGTTCTTGTTCTGGTGCATGTTTTCCCTTAGCGGTAGCAACGAGGAAATAGGAACCAGCCCAGAGACACTCAAGAGAAACGTAAAAATGCAACTTCAGTACAGGACTCCAGATCCCAGCTGAAACCCTGGAGTTATTTTGGTAACAGTTTTGCCAGGGGAAAAATATTCAAAGATCTTTGTTTCCACCATAAACAAACATAATATTATCTTGACTACAGTGTGACCCGTGAAACATCCTTCAGTTGACTTCCAAAACCCTGTAGCAAATATATGAATAGTAACAGCCGATTACTGAGCGATTTCTCTTCTTCCTTTATTTAAACTCTTTATGTTCCACACATTCATTAACATTTCCCTGCATGTCTCATTATTATCTCATCAAACATTTATTATTACTTCAAGATAGATAATTAAAATTTTATACAGTTATTTCTCTGTATGACAATCCAATAGGTTTCAGATGCCCCCACCTCCCTGGCACTCACATGCACCCTCACAATTGGGCCATAAAACTCATGAACTTTCAATTCAGTGTGCAGAAAGCATAGGAACAAAATCTAAAATTCACTTTGAATGGGAGTTTAGTTTCCTGAATAATGACTTAGTTATTGCCATTGTTAAAGAATCAGAGAAAAGACATCTCATAGGACAATTTTTGCTCTTCATCAAATAAATAACTGGACTCTATGGATACCATTATGAGATAGATAGACAATATACATAAGCTATTTTCAGGCCTAAACTGGATTTGTTAGAATTGAGTTCTCCCAGACAGCAGATGCAATAAACTCAGAAAGATTAGCAAAGAATTACGCTCTTTCCAGGATGCATGTTGCATTTATGATTAGAAACCCTGATATGGATTATACATCACACATATTGCACAGAGCACAGAAGTATCAAATTTATCCAAACTAGGGTGAGATCTTTTTTCAGTGGAATTTAAGAATGTAGGTTGATTTTCGGGTACTTACATCTCAGAAGAGAATTTCCGGGTGGGAAGAACATCCAACCTTAACAAGCCAGTGGCCTCTTCATTTCCCTTCCTAGACCCGAGCACAACCTGAAAAATCATCTGAGACCAAATCCAGCCCTAAGGGGCTTGGCTTGCAATTTATTAAATTGCTTGAATTTGGTTTTGGAGCTACAAATCTTTTTGTTCCACCACAAAATAATCGGTGTGCCAAGCTCAAGGAATTTTTTTTCGTAAATGTGCAAACCAGAAAGATGTTGGTTTAGTCTGTCTAGTGAATTAAATAGATTAATGCCACTAACCTCAGGAAAATACCAGTGATGCCCTTCAGTCGCATTTGCCTCGATCTAAAGAAAGCAAAGGCCAATCCACCTTTGCTAAACTTGTAAAACCTCACTTGGCAAACAACCATGTTTCCCTCTTTGGGGATTTTTACACATATTCGGTTCAGGTATTCAGCCTCTGCATTGTCCTTGGTGGGGCAGTGTTTGGGCAGGTGGGCTGGCACAGCCCAGGATTCTGAGCTGGGGAAGGAGCAGTGGGAGGGCCTGCCGTGGGTGTTAACAGGCACTAAGGCTGCTCAGAGATTGTGTGTGGATACCTGGTTCTGTCCTGGGGCAGATGGCCAATGCCGGTTTTGGCCTCGGATGCTTATTTTCCAACATTAAACCTCCTTCTTTCAGGCAGTCCACATGTTCTTAGTGGCAACTTCACAAGCCAGCCAGAAGAAGGCATTAACATATAAAATGGGCTGACTCTTCGGGAAAAATGTAATCCCTGCCTTCAAAGAGCTTTAATTCATTAATTTTCATGGTGCTTCTACTATGTGCTGAGCAAAGGAGAGTGTACAATATGGGCAGCGTATAATTCATTCTTATATGCCGATGCATAGATTATGATCATAGGAGATCTGAGGAGATTGGAGGGGTGGCTTCAGGGGTGGGGAACTGGGTGGGAATGAAGCAAGGATGGAATGGTGAGTGGGCTTTGAAGAATATAGAGAATGCTCTATGTTAGGGTACCTAGGAGCTGAGTCACACCCTTATCGAGTCCTTATTGGGCATCTACGTGGTAAGCAAGGTACAAGGCTAACTGACTTGGGGGTAATCAGAGACCTTCTCACCAACACAGAATAAACTACTCTGAGACAGGGGCCAGGGTATGATTCATCTTTGTCACTCCCACCCTTACTGTGTGGGAGACACTCTCTCAAAAACTCTATCTTTTACTGAATTCAAGCCATGTCCACCTTCTGGGTGTCCTTTGCAAAGGACCATAACATTCTCTCACTCCTTTTTCTCCTTTGCTGTGTTTAGCATCTTCCCCTTTTGTTCTGGAGATTTTAGAGATTTTTCTTCATGATGCTCAGATCTTGGGCATCAGCCTTCCTTCCCTACCCTTCAGGACTGCAGTCCGTGTCAATCCATGAGTCCTTCTGAATGCTCTTGGGGTCTGCCAAGGGGCTAGGCTTCCTTGGTGTGGAACGGGGGTAACAAGGGAAGTGTCTGCTTTTAAAGTCCTGACTTTTGATTGCGGAGACACAAACTAAAGTTTTTTGGTGCCTCATGAGGTTGTTTTCTCAATGAATCCTTGAAGGAGGTATAATATTATTACCATTTTGGAGAGAGAAAAAATGAGTCCCAGAGTGGTTGTCAAGCTGCCAAAATTACACAGCCAGTGCCCGAGTGACCTAGCTCCTTCATTCAGGAGGCAAAGAATGGCTCTCCCATTGTGACTGGGCTAGGAGAGCAGAAACTAGAGGACCCTCCATTGCTGGAACAGGCCACTCAGTGCCGGAATAATCTAGCACAAGCACAGAACTTTTCAGTTCACATCATATTTCCTTAATTCTTTCTTCGCTGCAGCAGTATTGACCAGTCAGTGAAAAATGCACTACTTTGCACGCCCAAACACAGCCTAATGTTGAACAAATCTGAGCTCGCCCTCACCCCTAGCCCCGTTAAATCGGTTTGATCAGCCTGGTGGCCTGGAATGTCTGAAGTCTTGCAAAAGACACAGGGATGTTTATTGGTGGGTTTTGCATACACTCCCAAATTTGACGAGGCTCAACAGTTGCATGGTGATCTCTGTCTGCTTCCAGCACTGACTCTGCTCATGGCCCAGCTCCCTCCCTCCTTGCCACCAGCACAGGAGAGAGCATATATCTATTTGAGTCATTTACATATCATTTAATTTGGAATAAAACCCTGATTTTAATAATGGGGCTCACATCTTGGAAAAGTCAAAAGTACCATACAAGTGCAAGGTGGAGGCAATGGGACGTGCACCTTAGGAAAGAGCGGGGCTGGGCTGGGCTCGAAATCCAACCCAAAGGTGTGACCCTGGACAAGTCATTTAACCTGTTGAATTTCTTTTTTTTCTTTCATTTTTTTTTTTTTTTTTGAAATGAAGGTTAATAGGGTCTTTTCTGAGGACAAAATGATATAATCTGTGTAGAGCTTACAATGGAATGGGTACTCCATAAAGGGTACCTATTACTATTTTTTATTTCTGGTCCCCACATAAATCTAATATGGATATTAATTATAGCCTGCTGGGCCAAGAACATTTCAGTGTCTGATTACTCACTGGATCCTGACATCTGCCTCTGGGGTCATGAGGAAGGTCTGGAACAGGAGTCAGGAGAACAAGGCCAGGCAGGTATTTTCAGTGAATGAAGGGGTTTGACCAAAGGGCAACAGGGAGTGCTGGGGTCTGTGGCAAACTAGTGTGCACATGTCTTTCCTCATGGGGTGATTGTGACTCACCTCCAGCCAATGGTAGCTATAAATGTGGGCCATAGCCTCCAAGTTTTCAAAAGAAGCCAGACTTTTTTTTTTCCTTAAATGTGAAATTAGCTGGTAACTGATGAAAATCTTTTGAGCACTTAGTACAGGCCAACTCTGTATGGGCCAACCCAAACATATCTGTGGGCCAGATGCAGGCCTCCACCCTGTGACCTCTGGCCCAGAAACCCTACCTTCTTCTGGACAGGCATGCATGAGGCAGGGTGGAGCTGGGAAAGGCAGGAGCCTGGCAGAATCTGCCAGGCATTGCATCTTGCGTAAGGTGCTATGAAAGTCTATGCCAGGCCTCACTGGAATGTGGAAACAATGGGATGACCTTTAGCACAGTGTTTGGCAGATAACAGGAATTCAATGTTATTGGTGTTACATGTTCTAGAATGGTTATTCTCACAAGATGATTTAAATGAGTGATAGCTTTGGAGGACACATCAACCTCGTTTTTGGTCCCTATTTCAGGGTTCATGTCATTTATATGCTCTTAGCAGTATCATTATGGTTTTAAGTATAGCCCACTTCTCTCAATATTTTTTGCATTGTCATTTGTTGTTGATATAATTACACTTGGGGAATTTTGGTACCGGAAGGGCGTTTAGAAATAACCACATCTCATCTTTATGTTTCATAGAAAAAAAAGACTTTACATTCCATAGAAGTTGAGTCACTGATTCAAGGTCCTACAAATAGGCTGCCTAAATTTCTGGTTTAGTTGTGGATGAATTTGAGGTCCCAGCTCTGTCTTTGCTTAGTCCAAGGTTAGGGTAAGAACTCCTTCCACAAGGAGCAAATGGGAAACATTGAATTGTCTGGGTCCTGGAACAGGTGGGCGGCTTATGCTACTAATTGTAACCTGAGTGATAGAGCCTGATATGTACGTGAGATCAGAAATTGAGAACAATATTGGAGGGGAAGGAAGTGGGCTGGTAGGATGCAGGCTTAAGGCAGCTGCAGTCCTGAGAAGGAATCTCTGACTCGGAAACTCTCTCCCCATCCCTGCTTTATTTTTTCCACCTCCTAATGTCTTACACTGTTTGATAATGTATTATCTTCAGTTTGTCTCCTCCAGTAGAATGTAAGGTCCACAATGTTTGCTGCATAAATAACAACAGTAATGTATGTCCATGTAAGAATTGTCATATTTGTCTCCCTCCTTCACTCATGGGATAGAAAGGACCAGTCAGGTACCTTGTCCACAGTGACATTACTAAGAAACTACTGGCAGACCAGACTAGTTCCTTGATTCTAAGCACAAGGCACAGTCCCCTCTTCACTTTACATATACATTCGACAGTCTTGACACCACAATTCTGACTGTAGCTTCAGTGCTTGTAGGAGGAAATGAAGCTTTGAGCTCTGATTTTTGCAATTAAAAAAATCAGAGATTCATAGGTAGAGTATCATATATATGGCTTTGGTTTGGAATGATTATCACCAAGGGAGAGTTTATCATGTTGAAATAAAAATAATCCCATTTCTTTCCCCACAACTTTGAGGTCACACTCCAAAAGAGAGCAAGAATTGTTCTGTGACTTTGGGAAATGAGGTGGAGCCTCAATCTTAAATTTTATATTTTCTTCTTCTTCCTCCTCCGCCTCCTCCTTCTTCTTCTTGTTCCTCTTCTTCTTCTTTTTCTTTTTTTTCTTTTTTTTTTTTTTTTTTATTGTATTTTAGGTTTTGGGGTACATGTGAAGAACATGCAAGATTGTTGCATAGGTACACACGTGGCAGTGTGATTTGCTGCTTTCCTCCCCTTCACCTATATCTAGCTTTTCT
>CAUYLG010077265.1:0-32344 GCA_963573385.1 Cacajao melanocephalus | reverse complement strand
GTGTGGCTCCTCCACCAGGAATCTCCTAGTCTGTGGGCAACAAAAATTCGTCTGAAAGTGCGGCGTCCACTCGCTCTCTGCGCTTTCACTGGGAGCTACAATCCTGAGCTGTTGTTAATCGGCCATCTTGGATCTCTCTCTACCTGTCACATTTTTAACCTCTTCCTTAGTGAGTCATATTTAATCATATTTTTAAAAAGGAATAAGTAAATCACACTATAGATCCCTTTTTACATTTTTTTTCAGTGAATCCATTAACCAGTTCCATTGTAGATAGATTATATCAATTCAAAAATGTAAATTCTAGCTTTTCAAATTCAGCTCAATAAAGTTCTAAACTGCATTTATAGATATCTGTTTACATGGGATATTTATAACTTTCTGGCAGATAACTTGAAACACAAGAATAGCTAAATGAGAAAGTTTTTGAGTGACAGTATAGAGATCATCAATATTTCTGCTAATTGTTCACATTTTGTTTTTTCTCTTCCACATTTTGTTTTTTCTCTTCTACATTTTTCCATAGGAAAAATCAGAAAAGAATACTTTTCATGGTCAGAAAGCATGACATTGTTGCCATATATGGAACAATTAAAAGTTATATCTCATCTGGAAAAATGGAAAAATTAATAAAGGAAGACCAGGTGATAGAAGATTTAATAAAATAAAGGAATAATGAAAGGGTGCCTTAAACTAAGGCCCCTCCATCACTTTGCTTGTATTAAGATATAAGTAGCCAGGATTTGTTCTGGGAATCTCCTATATTAATGCTACTGGATATGCTTTAGAAGTAGATGAAATTGATGAGGTGAATTATGGCAAACCCTGAATTTTTCATCTTTATCTCTGCCTGAATTCTGCACAGAATCCCCTCAACTGAAAGCTTTAGCATGACAGAAATGACATGTTAAAACAAATATTGCTGTCAGAGTGATCTTTCTAAAATGCAAGTCCAACTACATTACTCTCTTTAATAGAGTCATCATTGTTCTTCTGTATAAGTTCAAATTCCCTGGCATGGCTTGCATGGCCATATACTGTCTTGCCCTATCTCTCAAAAATTCCCTGTCCTGGGCCAGGTGCGGTGGCTCACGCCTATAGTCCCAGCACTTTGGGAGGCCAAGGTTGGCGGATCATTAGGTCAAGAGATCGAGACTATCCTGGCCAACATGGTGAAGCTCATCTCTACTAAAATTATAAAAATTAGCTGGGCATGGTGGAGCATGCCTGTAGTCTCAGGTACTCAGGAGGCTGAGGTAGGAGAATTGCTTGAACCCAGGTGGCGGAGGTTGCAGTGAGCTGAGATTGCACCACTGAACTCCAGCCTGGTGACAGAGTGAGGAGAGTGAGACTCTGTCTCAAAAAACAAAGCAAACACACACACAAAAACCTTTGTTGTCCTTTCCTTGTCTTCCCCACTTTTAATTTCTTCTAGGAAAGCTGTTCCTTTGTATGATATACCTTTACCAATCTGGACAAGCACCCATCGCCTTGATCTGGCTAACACCTTGATATCATTCATATCTCAGTTTATCTGCTTCCTCTGCAAAGCTTTTTCTGATCATGCCCCTCCAGACTAGTGTCCCTCTTATGTGATTTTATAGTACCTTACACTTAACTTTTAGTACTGCACTTATTCTACACCATTATAGTGTATTCATCTGTCTTTCTTTAGTAAACTATGAATGCATTATTTGTCATTGTTTCCTTAGCACCTTATATCCTATCTGACCATTTCTTTGGCAGTCTGTTTCAATGAATGCAATTACAGAATGTAATGAATATTTGTTCTGTGTTTGATCAAGAAAAGAAAACAAAGAAGCAGACCCTGTTGCAGAAATCATCTGCGTAATATTTACTAAAAGTTTTGTCAGAAATATGACAACAGCAGCATTCTTCATTTTGAGAAATCACATTCATATTGGTAGGAAATATGATCAAAGCTCTTTATTTATGAGTCAAATCCATTGTCTGAGGGGCGTATATATTAACTAATAGTAAAATTTAAAAATGAAACCAATCTGGCTTCTTATTTTGTGCAAGTAGAAAACTTCCACAAGAGGAAAGGCAGAAGGGAGAAAACAGAAATAATTGGAATCTAGTGAAAGATTGGTGCTGCAGCAGGGAGTGTATGGTGCTTGCATTTGTCATTACTCAGAAATTCATAATTTTGCAATGCAAGTCTCATCCCCAACCTCGTTTGCACAGTTTTGTGTGTTTATGTGAGATGATGCCACAATCTGGCAAGACCAAATCTTCTCTCCTTGACTTAGTGCTGTTTTATTCTGGCTATTCGGAAATATGTTCTTGTTGCTGAATTGATCACAATATGAGTCCTGGAATGTTGATTTTTTTAACATATGTTCTTTCAAACTGGCCATTTCTTTGGCAGTCTATTTCAGCGAATGCGATAAGAATGAATTGTATTATCCAAACAGAGGGAAATAAAATCACAGCTGGGTGTTACCTCAGCTCCAGGCGTCTCATCATGAGTACTCCCATATCATCTGGCTGATTGTTCCCTAAATTGCCTGAATGCCATGAAACTTCTGTCACTAGATATCACTAGAATTGGAATTAGAGGACCTCTGTGACCTCAGAGATATTTAGAAAGTAGTGTCTGCAGGGCCCTAGAAAGCCCTTTACCTGGACTTAAACTTGCTCAGAGTTTGACTTGGTGACATGTTTATCTTTAATTTCTTCCATTAGGAAATAGTGACATTTTCTCCTATGCTACTGCAAAAGCACAGGTTCATTGTATTTTGATTGGCTCCCAGTGAAACAGATATATATGCAAGCATTATAGTATGTAGGTAGGTTTTGCTATCTAATCTGAAAGTAGTTTAGTAATAAACCATCTTGGACCTCACTTAGAACTGCAGCATGCCAAGTGCAGTCAGAACATGAGCAAAAACCTGAGAGTACGCAGGACAGAAAAAAGGCAATCACATCTCTGTAGAGTGTCAAACCCACTCAGATAACTTGTTTTCTATGTTTATAATGTCGCCCATCCTCACTGTGACATATCTTGCCCTATAACTTGTTCTCTTATTCAGAATTTGTGACACCCTTGCTCTTTTCCTGTAAGGGATGTATTTGCCATTAGTTAGGCTCCCATTACTCATAAGACTGGACTTACGGAGAGAAAAATGTCTTCATTTATTCTGACAGCTGTTTCTGAGCCCTCTTCCCCACTGCTCTAATGTCTGTTATTATTTTAGTAAAGCCTATCTTCATTATTTATGAATTCCATATTTGTGAATTGGCCTATTCTCTAAAATTTGTTTCTAACCCCCACATCAGCATTCATGGCCCTTTGCATCCATTCACAGACATGAATAGTGTGGCAAAAAATTTGAGTTATCAAAAGCACCCATTCTCAGATGAGGTAGAACAAGCTCCCACTCTACCTTCTTGTTTTGGCTCTCAGACTATAAATGAGTATCCTCTTTGCAGTTCATTCAGTGACTTGATTTTTTTTTAATATTTTTGTGCTTTTTGATGGTAATTTTGCTATTGAAAATGGCCCTCAAACATAGTGCTGAAGTGCTGGCTATTGTTCCTAAGCCTGGGAAAGCTGGGTTGCACCTTACAGAGAAAACTAGATGTGTTAGACAAACTTCTTCCAAACTGCTGTTTGCTATGATTTCATGGTAAATGAATCAACCCTATATAGGAAATAAATTGTCTTCTTATTTAAGTAGGTGGAAACACTCATAAATCAAGGCTATGTATCAGATCCATTGAGGAGATGTTGTGACCAGAGGCTTGTAGGAACCTAACTCTGTATTTTCACTAGGAACAGTGGTTTGCTAATACAGTGTTCACACTTCGTAGAACATAACTACAGTGAATGAGGGAAACAGACTGTACTTTAGTCTGGGTGGCATGATCACAAACAGAGAGTTCGGAGCTTAAGTCCTATTCCAGCACATTTGTGGCCCTGACTGTCACACTCTGGGGATGCTAAGCCAGAATCTAACCACCACAGGCAGGCCAGTGGGAGCTGCTGAGAGTGCTCCTGCTATCTGCAACTCAGCCAATGCCAGAAGCTTTGCCAAACAGCACACTGTGAGTCACAGGTGGGATTCTGCTGATGACACCGGTGGTACTCAAGATATGAGAATGTAGAGATGCTCAACCTCCCTGGGGGGTCAATTAGTCTAGCAAAGCCCATTTCCATGCTCTTAGGAGTGGTTCCCAAATTAAGCTGGCGCCAGGCATTGACAGGAAGATTTCTGGATGCCTGAGCAGGCTCTCGGGGTGACAGAAGCCCCCTGGAACACTGTCATGTCTGTCTTGAGGGCTGTACCCTGCAGCACAGAGGTACAAGCACCTAAAAAGTGAGCTGTGACCTCAAGGAGAGCCCACAGTGGAGGGAGCAGGAATTGTCTTGTGGCTGCTCACTAATTACAGGGAAAAAATGGTCATGAGAGTATGCATGAGAGAGTCTGCTCTGAAACTTTTCACTAGAACTTTGACTCAAGACTACTAGAGTATTTCAAACTCCGATCGCTGCTATCACTAATTGAACATCACCTGTTACCAGACCATGATGTGAAAGACTTTACATAGATAATCTTGAAAAAATTGTTAACAAAAAGGGTTAAATGTATGGTAATATGTGTTAAAAATTCTGATAAATCTATATATGTACACTAGAATTGAACAATTGGATGGATGGTAGATAGAATCAGGTTTCTCACTATTGGAGTTGGAGTTTATAAATAAACAAAAGGAGGAAGCTAGAATGATCCATGTGGTAAGGAATTATAGTTTGAGATATCAGTATAAATTTACATTTAGCTTATAGATACACATGGCTACATATGCACATATATATACACACATGTATACACACATATACACACATGCACATATATATACACACATATATATGTATATACACACTCACAAATTATTTGGGATTCTTCTGCATGGGAGATTTGTCTTTTCTCCCCAGATTATTTACATATTCAATTATTTACATTAGTATGGACCCTGGGATATTTATTTTATCCTTTGATGTATGATCCAATTGCCCACATTGTTCCTTCTTTGGCATTGGGAACTCTTTCAGTTAGCTCCTGTGTCTGTATCCCTCTGACATGCCCCCATTATTGTGTGTGTGTGTGTGTGTGTGTGTGTGTGTGTGTGTGTGAGTGAGAGAGAGAGAGAGAGAGAGAGAGAGAGAGTTCTTCCTTGTTTACTAGCACCATGAGATACTCCAGGCTCATCTTGTATGTTCTCCACTTCAATCCTAATACCAACCATTTCTCTAAGGAGACTTTGTTCCTTTTATTGAAGTATGGTATTAGAAATTAGGATCCAAGACCTAAGTGTGCTCATTGCTACTGGGGTATAGTTACTTCTATGCTCTCTCAGCTGATAATGCAAAGGAAATATATATGTATATAGTAATCATTATGTATACATATATCCATATTTCTGTATGTAGCCATCTGTATCTATAATAAGCTAAACATAAATTTATACTGACATCTGGAACTGTAGCTCCTCCCTTTGCTTATTTGTAAACTCCCACTCCAATAGTGAGAAACCTGATTCCCACTATCCACCATCCATTCACTTAATTGTTCTATTCCATTGTACATATGGAGCTGTATCAGAATTTTAACACACAACACTTTAACCCTTTTTTGTATCAGTTTTTTATATCTGTGTGTATATACGTGTGTATATATACATATAAAGGACATTAATGAGCAATAAGTAATCACCTGAAGGTACAAATCTCACTGGCAATAATAAGTACACAGAATAAAACAATATTATAACTCTGTAGCTGTGGTGTGTAAACTACTCTTATCCTAAGTAGAAAAACTAAATGATGAACCAATAAAATGTAATAACAAAAGCTACTTTTCAAGACTTAGTACAATAAGATAAAAATTGAAATATATACACTAAAAATAGAACATATATATACACACATGTATATACATATATATATATATGTTACACACAAATTATTTGAAATTCTTCTGCATGGGAAATTTGTCTTTTCTCCCCAAATTTTATATATATAAATGTAGAAATTCTGGAGCTGAAAAATGCAATTGGCATACTGAAACATGCATATATAAATATATATATATATATTTAAAAAAATGAGTAAAAATATATATAAAATAAATATATTAAAAATATATATTTTTCTGGCCTCAGAAAAGTGAAAAATAACTTCCATTCCTTAAGTGTGGTGTGCACATAGTCACTTCATTGCAAAGAATACTGTATGAAAAGAAGAGAAAAGGAGTATCCGATAGAGAAACCTGTTAAAAACTACCTCAGCTAGGTGATTTATGGTCAACAACAACAGTGATAAGTAAGTCATGTTGACTGTATTTGCTTTATATATGATGTGATAAGAATGGCACTTTACCTCTGTGGTCTTCCAAAATAGACTACTTGGAAACTAAAAAATAGGCTACTTGCTTAAAATCACATAATTAGCAAAAAAAAAAAAAAAAAAAAAAAAAAAAATTCATGTAAGCACGTGGTCTTTCGTCTTTACCTGTGATTATGACTACAACTTAAAATCACTCTTTCAATATTGTATTTTTGAGAAACCACATTGGTGAATGGCTGCATTTAATGCCTTTAATACATTAGTATCTGTCAGATAATCTATGGAATTCTATGAATCTCCTAGGGTTGCACATTATTATTTGATTTGTCAACATAATATTTTATCTTTTGATTTAGAGCTCTTACACATGAGGTCATCTGTAAGTTTATTCTACTTTGCTCTCCTTTTTTATCCCATTTTTGTTAATTGTACTATATCTAATTTCAGAATATAATATTTAAATATTCTGACATGATTTTCATACTGTTATCTTAATTTTGTATACATATATGTATGTATGTATGTGTGTGTACATACTTGTCAACAGACTTTGCTAAAGTTTTCCTAATCATCTCCAGTTAGCTAAAGTTTATCCTGCAGGTTTTTACTCAGAAAAGGCACATGGAAATTATATCATCTTAGTTCTTAAAATCTTAAAATTCTTTCTCTATTCTCTTTGGATTTGAAGGAAAACTTGCCTGGATACACGACCATTGGCTCATATTTTCCCTTAGAAATAACTTTAATGTCTTCTGTCATTTAATGATGCTATTGAAAAAAAGATGATGCCAACCCAATTTTTGTTAGCTTTGCATTTTATCTAAGTGGTCATAAAATTCTTTCCTCATTTTTAAAGTTCAATAGTTTTCCAAAGATATGAGTTAAAATTTACTGTTCTGGATCATTTCCATAGGTGCATGGTGTTGCCTTTCAAGTGTATATTTAAATCTTCTTTTTAAGAACATTTTTTAAAATTAGTCTTGAATATGTATTTTGTTGTATTGTCTTGATCTTCCTTGAGCTCTCTAATTAGTCCCATATTAAACCTTTTTCTGCCTAATTTCTATAGTTTTGTAGGAATTCTGTGAGTAGGGTGAGGATAGAGAATTTCTCTCTGGAATCAAGAATAACGCAACCTTGAAAAATATATAGGAGATGGGGCAGAGAAAGATGCCCAAACAGAAGGATTCACAGATGATCCCACCTCCCAGGAATACCAAATTTAGCAACTATCTACAGACAAAAAACACTTTCATAAGAAGCAAAAATCAGGTGAGCTCTCATAGTACCTACATTCAACTTCATATGGCTAAAAGAGGCACTTTAAGAGGGCAGGAAACACAGTCTTAAATTGCCAGTGCCACCACTCCCTCACCCACCAGTAGTGGATGTGTAGCATGAAAAGAGAATCTGTCACTGGGAGAGGGAAGGGGAGAGCACACAATTGTGAGACTTTGCAATGAACTCAGTACCTTCCTGACAGAGCACAAAGCAAAACCAGGTTGAACTCAGCTGATACCTGCCCATAGAGGGAGCATTTAGACCAGCCTTAGCCAGAGAGGAATTGCCCATCCCAGCTGTCAGAACATGAGTTCTGGCAAGCCTTGCTACTGCAGGCTAAAGCTCTCAGGCCCTAAGTAAACTTGAAAGGGAGTCTAGGCCACAAGAACTGCATTTCCTACAAGAGTCCCAGTACCTAGCTTTGCTTCAGTACCAGTGTTAAATACCCAGCCATAGACAGGTAGTACCCCATGGACCTTAAGTGAGACCCTGAGATGTACTGGCATCAAATGAGAACCAGCACGTTCCCAGCTGTGGTGGTTATGGTGAGAGACTCCTTATTCTTCAGAAAAGAAGAAGGAAAAGTATAAAGGGATTTGTCTTGCACATTAGGTACTAGTTTAGTGACACTGGGGTAGAGCACCAAGCTGGTTCTTGGGGTCCCCAGCTTCTGGCTTTGGATTTTGGACAGCAATTCTGGACCTGTAACATTTTCACTGAAAAGTCTGCTGCCAGCTGTATTGGAGCTCCATTGTATGTTATTAGTTTCTTTTCTCTTGCTCCTTTTAGGATGGTTTATCCTTCATCTTTGGGAGATGATTAAACAACTCTATAGGAAAAATATAAAAGACATGGAAATATACAGAATCCACATAAATGGCTTAAAACATGAAAATATTAATATCTACAGAAGCAGAGACCATTTTTTTACAAAATGCAACACAACTTTATAATAAAAACCTTGTAAATTAGGAATATATAGAATTTCCCTAACCTAAAGAAAACTTCTATATAATTCCTACAATAAATATATTTCAGGAGTATTCCTTTTGTTAGTTAACATAGAAATATTTTAATAATTTTAAGAAAAAATGTTATAAATTTTGTAAAACAGTATAATGAGCTTCAGTTGTTACAGCTAATCACCCAGCTATTTTGTTAACAAACACTCTGATAGAGTTTGGCTGTGTCCCCACCCAGAATCTCATCTCCAATTGTAGTCCTGAGGTGTCAAGGGCAGAACCAGGTGTAAGCAATCAGATCATGTGGTCAGTTTCCTCCAGGCTGTTCTCATGATAATCAGTGAGTCTCCTGAGAGCTGACGGTTTTATAAGAGTCTAGCATTTCCCTTGCTTGAACTCACTCTGTCCTGCGGCCCTCCGAAGAAGGTGTCTGTTTATTGTTTGCCTTCTGCCATGATTGTAGGTTTCCTGTGGCCCCCCAAGCCTTGTGGAACTGTGAGTCAATTAAAATTCTTTCCTCTATAAGTTACTGTCAGGTATTTCTTCATAGCAGTGTGAGAATGAGCAGACTAATACATACCCTATCCCCCCGTACCCTTTGAATTACTTTGAAGCACATCCCTGTCATCATATTTTTCATCTATAGATATTTCTGAATGTATCTCTCAATGAAAAAGATCTTGAAAAACAAGAATATCATTATCAATAATAAACATTAAGCATAATATTTTAATATCATTCAATACCTTGTCAATGTTTAAACTTCCTCAGTTCTTTATAAATGTTTTGTTATAGTTTGTTTGAATTATATTTCCAAAAATACCTGTACATAGCAAGTTTATATCTTTTGACTTTCTTTTTATCAATGGAATGCCACTCTTGTTTTCTGGCTATTTTTGTGGAAACAAAACACTGAATTGTTTGCTTTGTAGTATTTCACTCAATCTGGATTTGACTAATTGCATCCCTCTTATTTAGTTTAACATGCTCTGCACTTTCTTGTGTTTTATGTAAATTGTTGATTAGATATAGAGTTATCATTGTATCCTGATTTGCAGTTTTAGCAAAACAGCTTCATAAATGGTATTGTACACTTTTGCTAGGAGACCCAAATTATCTGGTGCATTTTCTGTTATGGTGACAACCACTGATAGGTATTATTTTTTCCAATTATAGTTATAAAAAGATTATATTTTAATTCTATTATTATTTCTTCACTTACTACCTAGAATGCTGCTATAAAGAAATACCTTAAGATAACATTTGTGCTGGAAAAGTAAGAAAAACACTAAATACTTTTATTTTCAAAGTAATGAATTTTTTTGCATCTCCCAAGTTTACCAGTGAATGTGGTGATTGTGTGTGTGTGTGTGTGTGAAAGTGTGTATGTGTTACGAAATACTTATGAGTATATTTGCAGTTATTACTCATTCTCAGTGTCCCACTTGGGGGAAGATGCAATCCTTCTCAACTTGATTTGATATGATTCAAATATTATTTAATAACTTATTTATTTACCAGTGTGAGCAGATGTTGTAGGCTTATCTACATTTTACCCACATATATATGATCATCAATTTCTACAAGAAATAATTTTATTTTTGAATCTCTTTTTTAACTCATGTTTCTATAGACATTGCTTTTTATTTATTTCTTCTATATTCCTTAGTGTGCTTTCTGTTTTCAGGCCAACACTTCCTGTTTCCTGGTCACCTTTTCTTGAGTTCTTAGATTTATGCTTTGTAATATTCCTGCATAACTATCATTGCTCTTTCAAGGATTTGATTCTGTAAGTTTTCTGTTTGTTGTTTTAATTCTTTTTATAATGTTAGGTTACAATTTTCATCTGCTTTGTGGAAATCATTTCCAGTTAGGTTTTATTCCTTTTCTGTAGAAATATATGTTGCTTTTCTTCATCGTTTATCTTATAATATTCTTGTGTGTAGGCAAAGCTTCCTCATTTCCTGTTACTTATATTTAAAAGGGATGGATTTTTCTAGACTTCTAATAGGAGGATGGGATGGAAGATACATGGTATGCTAGGGTAGTATTCTAAGCTTTGCAGCTCCCTGTTCCCTCTTCTGTCCCTACAGTGAATATCTTAAGGTATTGTCCTTTCTGTAGCCAATTTTGCTCTGGCTCTTAGAGCATGGACTGGCTCAGGTGAACTTCCTCTGCCATCCTGGATCTCTGAGTTCCCATCACAGCCTTATTTCCACCATAATGCATTCTTAGAAACTCTTTTTACTGGAACATTTTACCATCTGCCACCTGTGGGCTTCTGAACCCTTTTCTGAGCCTTACTTCTCTGTTCCTTCTCCAGTGATCTTGAGGTGTTCAATCTCAGTTATGCTCACATTGGTTCCCTCTCAGTGAAATGTTCTCATTTGGGAAGCAACTATTGGCTGGAGATGAATGGACATGCTGGCCCTTCAAACTTCTCTGCCCAACTTGTCCTTCCCCATAGTCCCCTCACAATGTCATGCTTCCCATGTAGCTTCACCTTTGATGGATTGTATATACAACTGAGAGTCTGCTGATTTTTTCAGTCTCCTAGTTTTAATGAAAATATAATTTCAAGTTGTGATTTGTAAAATATCTCCTTATTTTCTCCATATGATTTTTAGGAGAAAGAAGATATTCCAAAATTAGCTGCTTGATTATAAAAGTGTTGGCTACAAACTGCTTGCTTATAAAGTTTGATTTCTAAACTTTTATAAATAGAAGAGTGGGTATCATTTGCTATGGGTTGCCAAAGACTAGTATTGGTGCCATGTACTGTGAATATAATGACTCAGTACAGAAAACCTGAGGGCTAATTATTTCCATTATCTCATTTTCACATGGAGTAACTAAGGTCAAGAAAGATTAAGTAATTTGCTTAACCTGCCACATAGACGATAAGTAGAAGGGCTGGAATTGAAAACGAATTTATTTTAAATCCAGATTCAAACTCGAATTCCCTAAAATAACTTTCCACTTTTCTTTCACATTTTAATCTTCCAGGATTAAAATTACTTATGCAAATTTTCTATTGTGCCTGCAATGTATAACAGTAGTGCATCTTGTCACAGTTTAATGCAGATCAAACATGGAGACCATGATTTATAAACTGCACTGAGTGCCATTCTCTGAAAGCTTCACATAGTTCTCATTTAATCTTGAAAGTAGGAATCTGACTACTAATTATAAATATTAAAAGATACATATAGCCAATATTGCAGCAGTATATTAAAATAAAAAGCCATTTAATATTATATTAAATAGAAACAAAATAAAAACAACATTGCAGCCATATATTCAAATAAAAGTTAACTTTTTTTCCTGCAATCTTTGACAAAATGCTGAGTAAAGATAAAGAAGAAAATATATTGGAGATGTTGACCATGTTGAAATCCTAAGATACTATAATAATTTGCATATTGTGGTGGTTAATATTGAGGGGCAACTTGGTTGGGTTGAAGGATGAGAAGCATCATTCCTGGGTGTGTCTATGAGGGTGTTGTCAAAGCAGATTAACATTTCAGTCAGTGGACCGGGAGAGGCAGACCCACACTCAATCTGGGAGGGCACCATGTAATCAGCTGCCAGCCTTGCTAGGAAAAAAGCAGCAGAAGAACGTGGAAGGACTAGACTGGGTTAGATCTTCTGGCCTCCATATTACTCCCATGCTGGATGCTTCTTGACCTTGAACATCGGGCTCCAAGTTCTTCAGGTTTGGACTCTTGGATCTACGCCAGTGGTTTGCCAGTGGTTCTCAGGCCTTTGGCCATAGACTGAAGCCTGTACTGTCGCCTTCCCTACTTTTGAGGTTTTGGAACTCAGGCTGGCTTCCCTGTTCCTCAGCTTGCAGAGAGGCTATTGTGGAACTTCACCTTTTGATTGTGTGAGTCAATTATTCCTTAATAAACCCCCTTTCATATACATATCTATCATATTAGTCCTGTCCCTCTAGAGAACCCTGACTAATACAGATTTTGGTACCAGGAATGGTTCTAGAGGAACAGAATTTTAAAGATGACAGGCTCTCTTGTCTGCCATTATGTAAGACATGACTTTGTTCCTCAGTTACCTCTACTATGATTATGAGGCCTCCCCATCCATGTGGGACTGTGAGTCCATTAAATCTCTTTCCTTTATAAATTACCCAGTGTTGAGTATGTCTTTTTTTAGCAGCACAAGAACAGACTAATGCAGTAAATTGGTTCTGGTAGAGTGGGGTGCTGCTATAAACGTACCTGAAATTGTGGAAGCAACTTTAGAACTGAGTAACAGGCAAAGGTTTGAACAGTTTGGAGGGCTCAAAAGAAGACAAGATGTGGAAATTTTTGGAACTTTCTAGAGACTTGTTGAATGGCTTTGACCAAAATGCTGATAGTGATATGGACAATAAAGCCCAGGCTGAGGTGGCCTCAGATGGAGATGAGGAACTTGTTGGGAAACTGGAGTAAAGGTCACTCTTGCTATGCAAAGAGACTGACAGTATTTTGCTCCTGCCCTAGAAATGTGTGGAACTTTGAACTTGAGATGATTTCAGGTATCTAGGGTAAGAAACTTCTAAGCAGTGAAGGGTTCAAGAGACAGCAGAGGATGAACAGTTGGAAAATTTGCAGTCTGACAATGCAATAGAAAAGAAACACCTATTTTCTGAGGAGAAATTAAAGCCAGACTACAGAAATTTGCATAAGTAACAAAGAGCCAAATGGTAATCACCAAGATAATGAGGAAAATGTCTCCAGGGCATGTCAGAGACCTTCAAGTCAGCCCCTCCCATCACCGGCCTGAGGACCTAGGAGGGAAAAATGGTTTCCTGAGCTAGATCCAAGGCCCTCCTGCTGTGTGTAGCCTAGGGACTTGGTTTCCTGTATCTCAGACTCTCCAGCCATGGATAAAATGAGGCAAGGTACAGATTGGGTTGTGGCTTCAGAGAGTGCAAGTCTCAGGCCTTGACAGCTTCCAGGTAGGGTTGAGCCTACAGATACAAAGAAGTCAATAATTGAGGTTTGTGAACCTTTGCCTAGATTTCAGAGGATGTATGGAAATGCCTGGATATCCAGGCAGAAGTTTGCTGCAAGGAAAGGATCCTCATAGAGAAACTCTGCTAGGGCAGTGCAGAAGGGAAATATGGGGTGAAGTCCCCACACAGAGTCCTCACTGGGGTATTGCCTAGTGGAGCTGTGAGAAGAGGGCTACCGTTCTCCAGACCTCAGAATGGTGGATCCACCAACAGCTTGCACCTTGTGCATGGAAAAGCCACAGACACTCAACACCAGCCCATGAAAGCAGCCCAGGAAGAGGGCTGTACCTTGCAAAGCCACAGGGGCAAAGCTGCCCAAGACCATGGAAGCCCATCTCTTCCATCAGTATGGCCTAAATGTGAGACTGGAGTCAAAGGAGATTATTTTGGATGTTTAAGATTTGACTGCTTCGCTGGATTTTGGAATTTCATGGGGCCTAGAGCCTCTTTGTTTTGGCCAGTTTCTCCCATTTGGATTGGGTGCATTTACCCAATGCCTGTACTCTCATTGTATCTAGGAAATAGTTAACTTGCTTTTGATTTTACAGGCTCATAGGCAGAAGGGACTTGCCTTGTCTCAGATGAGAATTTGGACTGTAGACTTTTGAGTTAATGCTGAAATGAGTTAAGATTTTGGGGGACTGCTGGGAAGGCATTATTGGTTTTGAAATGTGAGGACATGAGATTTGGGAGGGGCCAAGGGCCGAATAATATGGTTTGGCTGTGTCCAGATCCAAATGTCATCTTGAATTGTAGCTCTCATGATTCCCACATGTGATGGAAGGGACCTGATGGGAGGTAATTGAATCATGGGGGCAGATTTTTCCTGTGCTGTTCTCCTGATAGTGAGAGCTGATGGTTTTATGAAGGGGAGTTCCTCTGCACAAGCTCTCTTGCCTTTTGCCATGTAAAACGTTCCTTTTTCTTCTCCTTTGCCTCCCGCCATGATTGTGAGGCCTCCCCAGCCATGTGGAACTGTGAATCAATTAAACTTCTTACTTTTATAAATTACCCAGTCTTGGGTATCTGTTTATTAGCAGCATGAAAATGGACTAATATACAGAAGTTTTCCTCCATGATAATTTTTACCTCTTTATCTGTTTAAATTTGTATAAATTAAATATTATATGGTATTCAAAAGATAAATCACATAACTCTAGTTTCAAAGTTATACACTTGTGAATTTGAAGGTGACATGTGGAACTAACATTTAGCAAATGCCTATTGTATATTAAAGACATAGATTTGAAGGTGACATATAGAATTGACACATAATGATTTGGCTACATATTTTGTATTTTCCATTGCTGCTTTAACAAATTACCCCAAACTTAGTGGCTTAAGCTGTATATTCTCTTATAGTTCTAGAGGTCAGGAGTCTAAATCAGTTTCACTGAACCTAAGTCAAGGTGATGGCAGGGCTGGTTCCTTTCCAAGGCTTAAGGTGAGAATTGTTACCTTGACTTTTCTAGCTTTTAGTAGTTACCTATACTTCTAGGCTTGTGGTTCCTGCTACCATACTCAATGTGCATCATCACAATCTCTCCTTCCATCTCTAAAATCTCTTCTCTTCTGTACTGAAATATCTCTCAGTTTCCTATTTATAGGACACTTGTGTTTACATTTAAGACTCATGCATATAATCCAGAAAAATCCTCCCATATCAAGATACTTAGTCAAATCTGCAAAGTTCATTTCCCCATATAAAGTAACAGGGATTAGGACGTGGATATACTATTTAGCCTACTAAATAGGTGTGTTTTACATATATGATATATAATTCATGTTATATAACATGTAAATATAATTATGTATATACAGTATATATGTATTATATAATTTATGCAAATTATAAACAATTACATTATGTATGTGATAACTGCCCCTTAATTTTGTCATACAGATAACAAATCTGAGGTCAGAATGGTTGAACAACTTTCTAGAAGTACTTTAGCTCCTTAATATCAGGGCTGGGGATAGAATGCAATACTCACTGTTTTCTAAGGTCCTTCCCAGTTTACTGAACTTATTTGAGGGACTTAATTTCTAATAAATAGAAATCTAACCTTGCAAAGGTACAAAGTAGAGTGAAAGAAGGGGAAACAAATTTGGAGCTAATTTATATTGAGAAGTTTAATTTTTCAGTGAATTCTGATTTTGTGGAAATTAGACTATCATTTCTGGACCAAAATAATTTAGACATACTCAAAAACTAGCCATACTGCCCAAATTACATGAATAAAATCCAGTCTTTCTCATCATGATATCTCTCACATGAGGCCAAAGCCCAAAGACACAGCTAGAATTGTATGAGGTTTCAAAGTTATATAGATTTATATTAGTCTGCTCAGGCTGCCATGACAATATACAATAGACTGGGTTGCTAACATAATAGAAATTTATTTCTCAAAGTTCTGAACAGTAGAAGTCCAAGATGAAGGTGCCAGTAGGGCCAATGGCTGGTGAGGGCTTTCTCCTTAGGTTGCTGATGGCCACATTTTTGCTGTATTCTCAGATGGACTTTCTTGGTACACGAGCTTGAAAACAGCTTTTATAAGGCCACCAATCCTATTAGATTAGGAGTCCAACCTTATTATCTCATTTAACTTTAATAAGCTCCTAAAAGCCCTTTCTCCAATACAGTCACATTAAGGGTTAGGACTTCAACATACGAATTTGGGAGATGACATAATTTATTTCATAGTGACATTGGATGCTAATACACTATGTCATTATATTAAGCAACGCACATAAAATAACAGCATAATTTTGTATTTTCAGCTAATATATCACATAAATATCAAATAATTCAAAATGGCAACATGCACACACACACACACACACACACTCACACACACACACAAAATGTGTTATTTTATCCATGCCATTCAAAGTACATCATGGAATAAGTGCATGTGAAGTTAACAAAATCACTAGCATGCTATTCTCTGTAGATATACAATGACAGTTTTGTGGAGCTCTAAGCACTATACAAAAGTAAGAACTATTTTCTTTTTCTCCATTATAGTCTGTGAATATTACAATTCAATGTTTATCAAATGGAAGAGGGATGAATTGCTAATTATACGTTTATGACACCCAACTTTGTACAGTAGTAGCCCTGCATATACATCACCTTTTAAAGTTCAGAAAATGTATATCGTTTAAATGGCATCTGTTAGGAAAACAATGACATAAATATTTCAACAAATGCTAAAATTTAGTAAATATGTAAAAGTAAAGAGATGATCAGGTTTTCAAAGTAAAAACTCTTACTGTGGAAAGACTTCCAGTTTCAGCTATAACTATAACAGGCCTGACTTCATCATTCCTATAAATAAACTGAAAACTAGTCCTTTTTTTTTCTTTTTTTTTTGAGACAGAGTCTTGCTCTGTTGCCAGGCTGGAGTACAGGGGCACGATCTCGGGTCACTGCAGCCTCTGCCCCCTGGGTTCAAGCAGTTGTCTGGCTCAGCCTCCCAAGTAGCTGAGATTACAGGTGCCCACCACCACGCCTTGCTAGTTTTTGTATTTTTAGTAGAGACAGGGTTTTACCATGTTGGCTAGGCTGGTCTTGAACTCCTGACCTTATGATCCACCTGCCTGGACCTCCCACAGTGCTGCGATCATAGGTGTGAGCCACCTTTTTTAAAACTCATCAAAGAACTGAGGTCACTGGACAAACTGTCACTGAAATCTGGAGAGATGGACTAAAGAGTAACAGCTGAGATCTGCTTACCTGGAGCGGAGCTACTGGAGTCATAAACTTGTAAGAACACTAAAATTGTAATTTGGAACAATTACTGGAGGCTGAGCGTGGACTAGTAATGAGAGTAAGAAATGCCTGGGATATACAGTATTAGGGGAATCCCATGCTTTCATGAGTTTTATCTATAGGAATCCCACCAGATTCTCACAGTGAAAATTAAATATCCCTTCATGACTCTAGCAAGGGTAGTAGAAGATGAACCATTGTAAATGTCCAGAGCATTCTTCATAACAGAGGACTATTCTTCCAGGGAAAATACTTAAGTAGAGCCTTAACTCACCTGGTGGAAGAGCATTTCCCTGACTCTACCTCTCGCTAGTCTTTCTGTCTCATGTAAAAGGGGTGGAAATTAAGAAATGCTTGGTAATATCACAGCCCCAAAATACAAACTTACTAAAAGACTGAGAATTAATCATAGAATACACCAGTTCCCAGCCTCTTCACTTTATTACCACACAATAGAGTCTTAGTAAAATTATAGTGGTTTACAGATATCTATAGATAGAGCTGCAAAACGTAGGCTCTATCTAAGGAAGAGTTGTTGGAAAGCCTGAAGACAACAGAAGAGAAAGCGCAATAAAACAGGAGTTTGGAGCTTCTGAGACTCAGTTATAGTAACCATTAAAAACAACCCAGTTCTGAGTGAGATTAACATAATACCTCTCACTAAAGGCCTGTTTACCTTAGTTCCTATTACCTGATACACCATTTCCATATTTCAACCAAAAAATTACAAATCATGCAAAAAGACAAAACAAAAAAACAAAAATCACAGTCTCAAGTAATAAAGCAAGTATCAGAACTATATTGAGAAAAGATACAAACGTTGGAAGAGTCAGACTTGGAATTGAAAATATTAACATATTAATCATGTGATTAATATGTTGGGGAATCCAATTAAAAAAAAAGAGGATAACAGCAGGAAGAGTGGGTAATAGAAGCAGAAAGGTAGAAACTCTAAAGAAAGAATTTAGCCAGGTGCAGTGGGTCATGCCTGCAATCCCAGCAGTTTGGGAGGCCGATGCTGGTGGAGCACTTGAGGTCAGGAGTTCAAGACCACCCTGGACAACATGGTGAAACCCCATCTCTACTAAAAATACAAAAAATTAGCCAGACATGGCAGCACACACCTGTAACCTCAACTACTCTGGAGGCTGAGGCACAAAGAATTGCTATAACCTGGGATGGAGGTTGCAGTGACCCAAGATCTCCACTGCAATGTTGCTTGTGTGAAAGTGCGATACTCCATATCAAAAAAAAAAAAAAAAAAAAAAAAAGGAATTTAAAGGAAATGCTAGACGTCAAAAACACTGAAACAAAAATGAAGACTACACATGACCAAGGAAACAATTAGTGAGATTGAAGGCAGGTCAACAGAAACTTCCCAAATGAAAGACAAAAAAGGAAAATAATTGTAAAATAGTAGTGGGGTTGCTAGATCATATGGTAGTTCTATTTTTAGTTTTTCAAAAACCTCTACATTCTTACTTATAATAGCAATACTAATTTACATTCTCACCAAAAGCATATACATGTATCCTTTTCCCACATCCTCACCAGCAATTGTTTTGTTTTGTTTTTGTCTTTTTGAGAATAGCCATCCTAAATGGTGTAAGATGATACCTCATTGTGATTTTGATTTGCGTTTTCTTAATGATTCGTGATATTGAGCATTATTTCATATACCTGCTGGCCATTTGTATGCCTCCTTTTGAGAAATGTCTATTCAGATAAGATCCAGCAATCTTAACACTGGGTATTTTATTCAAAGGAACGGAAATCAGTATATAAAAAAGACATATGCACTCCCATGTTTCTTGCATCACTATTCACACCAGTAAAGATATGGAATCAATCTAAATATCTATCAATGGTTGAATGGATAAAGAAAATGTAGTATATGTACACAAAAGAATAATATTCAGCCATTAAAAAAAAATAAAATCAGAGACTGGCATTGTGACTAATACCTGTAATTCCACCCCTTTGGGAGGCTGAGGCATGAGGATTGCTTGAGATCAGGAGTTCGAGACCATCCTGGGCAACATAGTAGGCAAGACTCTCTCTACAAAAAAAAAAATTAAAAATTAGCTGGGCATGGTGATGTGTGCCTATAGCTCTAGCTACTCCAGAGGCTGAGGCAGGAGAATCACTTGAGCCCAGGAGTTTGACAATGCAGTGAGTTATGATCATGCCCCTGCAACCCAGTCTGGATAACAGAATAAAACACTATCTAAGATAATAAAATATAAAATAAAATGAAGTAAAATACAAGGAAAATGACAGCAAAAGTGATATAATACAAACAACAACCATACTGACATTGGCATTTAATCATTTTATACAATATTCTGTTAATAAGTCAGGGTATTCAGGATGTCCATAACCTCCAAGATTTATCGTTTCTTTATATTAGGAACATTTCATATCCTTTGG
The DNA here is from genome assembly GCA_963573385.1 of Cacajao melanocephalus. NCBI lineage: Eukaryota > Metazoa > Chordata > Mammalia > Primates > Pitheciidae > Cacajao > Cacajao melanocephalus. The sequence continues at coordinate 12,506 of CAUYLG010077265.1, read as the reverse complement.
GTATTTTGAAATATATAATACATTATTGTTAATGTAGTCACCCTACTGTGCTATTGAACACAACTTATTCCTTATTTCTAACTGTATATTTGTACCCATTAACCAACCTCTCTTCATCTCCCCATCCTCCACTCTTTGCAGCCTGTTATAAGTATCATGCTACTCTCTACCTCCATGGTATCATCTTTTTTAGCTACCAAGTATGAGCGGGAACATGTGATATTTATCCGTCTGTGTCTGACATATTTCACTTAATATAATAACTTCCAATTCTATCTACGTTGCTGTGCATGTGTTGTGATTAAGTCAGAGAATCAAAATATCACATATTACCCCATAAATGTGTATAATTATTGTATATAAATTTTTAATAATTTTTTTACAGATTTTTTTAAAAAACAGAAAAGACATCTAATAACTATGAGACAATTTCAAAAGGTGCAACTTGGGTATAATTGAAATACCAGAAGAAGAAGAGAAAACACAGCAGAACAACTATTTGAAATAATAACAGTTGAGAATTTTCCAAAATTAGTGAAAGGTGCCAATCACAAATCAAGGAAGCTCAGAAAAAAATAAGCAAGAAAGAGTCCAGGAAAAAAAAAATCACATCTTGGCACGTTATATTCAAACTGCAAAAAGCCAATGATGAGAGAAATCTCCATGTGTTATTGTCAGATTGTTTTATCTTTGTTTCTGTCAGCTTTTGCTTCATGTGTATGCAGCCTCTATTAGCTGCATACATGTTTATAGATGTCATATCTCCCTGATGTATTGACCCTTGGTTGTTATAAAATACTCCTCTCTAGTAACATTTCTTTTCTAACATCTATTTTGTCTGATGTTGTTATACTCATTCCAGCTCTTTTATGATTGTTGTTTGTGTTGTAACACTTTTTCTGTCCTTTTACTTTTAGTCTGTTTGTATTTGAGAATCTAAAGTGTGTATCCCTCAGATAGCATATAGTTGGATCGTGGTTTTTATGCAGCTTATATCTGATGTTGATGAATTGTTCAGTCCATTCACATTTAATGTGACTATTGTTATGGTTGGATTTACATTTGCCATTTTAAAAGATAATATTGCTGCATATAAGAAAGTTTATTTTTAATTTTTTTTATGTTCATCACATTGCATATGTCACCCTGTTACCTTTTGATCATATTATTTCTAATAAGGTATAATCTGTCAATCTTTTTAGTTTTTCTCTTGCTACCTTCAAAATTCTCCCTTTCATTTTCAACATTTCGACTACAATGTGTCTGGGTGTGCACCTCTTTGCATTTATACTACTTGGAGATTGTTAAGCTTACTGAATTTATAGATTAGTATCCTCATCAAATTGGAATAATCTGTACAACAACCCCGCCATAACACAAATTTACCTATATAACAAGCCTACACATGTACCCTCAACTTAAAAGTTTTTTATAAAAGTAAATTATCTAGCCACTAGTTTATAATTATTTTTGTGCTACTTTTCTTCCTCCTCTGACTCCCATTACATGTATATTGGTGTTCTTAATGATGTCTTACATTTCTGTAAGACTCATTTATTTTTCTTATTTTTTGTTCTTTAGACTGTATGATTTTTATCAATTCTGTATTTTAATTCAATGATTTGTTTTTTGTCATCTCTATTCTACTGTTAATCCCCTCTATTGAATTTTAGTATTAACTAGACTTTTAACTCAAGATTCTTACTCTTGTTAATAATGTCTGTAGGTTTAATTATCTTTCTTATTGAATGAAACACTGTCATCATACCTTCCTTTAATTCTTTAAGTATTGGTTTCATTACTTATTTTAACATATTTTTATAGCTGCTCTAGAAGTTTTTCTAATAAATCAATAGTTTGTACTATTTATAGGCAGTTATTGTATATTTTTCATTGATTCGTATTTGTACATGTGTAGGTATCCATGTGATATTTCATTACATATATAAAATGTGTGATTATCAAGTGAGGGTATTTAGCATATCCATCACCATAAGCATTTATCATTTCTTTAGCTTTAGGTTCCAAGGTACATGTGCATGTTTGTAATATAGGTGAATTACATGTTGCAGGGGTCTCATGTATAGATTATTTCATCACCCAGGTAATAAGCATAGTACCTGATAGGTAGTTCCTTGATCCTCGCTCTCCTCCCACACTCCACCTTCAAGGCCCTGTTGTCTTTGTGTGGCACTTCTTTGTGTTCATGTGTAGTGAAAGTTTAGCTCCCACTCTTAAGTGAGCACATGAGGTATTTGGTTTTCTATTCCTGCGTTAGTTTGCTTAGGATAATGGCCTCCAGCTCCATCTATGTTGTGCAAAAGACATAAACTCATTCACTTTCATGACTGAAGAGTATTCCATTTTATATATATATATATATCACATTTCCTTTATCCAGTCTATCATTGATGGGCATTTAGGTTGATTTCATGTCTTTGCTATTGTGAATAGTGTTGTAACAAACCATAAACGTGCCTATTTCTTTATGGTAGAATTATTTATAATCCTTTGGTTGTATGCCCAGTAATGGGACTGATGGGTTGAATGGTAGGTATATTTTAAGACCTTTGAGAAATCACCAAACTGCTTTCCACAGCAGCTGAATGAATTTACATTCTCACCAGCAGAATAGAAGCTTTCCTTTTTTTCTGCAACTTCGCCAGCATCTGTTATTTTTTGACTTCTCAATAATAACCATTCTGACTGGTGTGAGATGGTATATTTTTGTGGTTTTGATTTGCATTTCGCTAATTATTAGTAATGTTGAGCATTTTTTGATATGCTTGTTGGCTGCATGTATGTCTTCCTTTGAAAACTATCTGTCCGTGTCCTTTTCCCACTTTTTTTTTTTAAATGGGGTTGTTTGCTTTTTGCTTGTTAAATTGTATAAGTCCCCTATAGATTCTGGATACTAGACCTTTGTTGGATACATAGTTTGCAAATCTTTTAGCCCATTCTGTATGTTGTCTATTTACTCCGTTGATAATTTCTTATGTTGTACACAATTATTTTTTAGTTTAATTAGGTCCCATTTGTCAATTTTCATTTTTATTGTAACTGGTTTCATGAAATCTTTGCCAAGGCATACATCCAGAATGGTATTTCCTAGGTTTTCTTCTAGCTTTTCTATAGTCTTATTTTTTACATTTAAATATTTAATCCATCTTGAGTTGATTTTTATATATGGTGTAAGGAAGGAGTGCAGTTTCAATCTTCTGCATATGGCTATTCAATTATCCCGGCACAATTTATTGAATAGGGAGTCTTTTCCCCATTGCATATTTTTGTTGACTTCAGTGAAGATCAGTGATTATAAATGTGTGGCTTTATTTATTGGCTCTTTATTCTGTTCCATTGATCTACGTGTCTGTTTTTGTACCAGTACCATGCTGTCTTGGTTACTGTATCCTTGTTGTATAGTTTAAAGACAGGTGATTTGATACCTCCAGCTTTGTTCCTTTTGCTGAGGATTACTTTGGCTATTAAGGCCAACATCTTCAGATATGTTTTTGAAGTTGCTTGCTTTCTCACTTTCTTTCAGGGATTCCAGTAAGTCATAGATTTGGTGTTTTTAAATAATCTCAAATTTCTTGAAGGTTTTGGTTTTTTTTTCTTTTTTTTTGCTCTTTTTTAAAAAAATTCTTGTCTGAGTTTATTCAAAGAACAAATTTTGAAGCTCAGATTCCTTCTTCAGCTTGATCTATTCTGCTGCCAACACTTGAAATGGTGCTATAAAACTCTTGTAATGAGTTTTCAGCTCTATCAGATCTGTTTAGTTATTTCTTAAAATGGTTGTTTCACCTTTGAACTCTTGTATCATTTTGTTGGATTCCTTAGATTGCTTGGACTGGGTTTCAACGTTCTCCTGAGTCTCAATGATCTCAATCTCTGTTTTTATCCAGATTCTGAATTCTGTATCTGTCATTTCAGCAATTTCAGACTGGTTAAGAACTATTGCTGGGGAAATAGTGCAGTCATTTGGAGGTAATAAGACACTTAAGATTTTTGACTTGCCAGAGTTCTTGCACTGGTTGTTTCTTATTTGTGTGGAATGATGTTCCTTTAATCATTGAAGTTGCTGTCCTTGAGCATTTTGGGGGCCGAGGCTCAGCTCATCACCCTGGGGCTGGTACTAGGCCCCCAGCTTTGTTCTCTGGCCCCTCAAGGTTAGGAAGCTGTTATGCTAGAGGGCCCTTGGTGTTCTCAGTATACTGTCAATAAAACTCAAATGGGTAGTGCCTATCAAATTACTTCATCTGGGTGGTATCGGGGATTTGTGCTCACGTGGGCATGTCAGCCACAGTGGTGACACAAAGGGGTGTGCATGTGTTGGCAGGGGCAAGGTACTGGTGGGGACAAAGCATTGTCATATGTGTAGTGCAGGGCTGTGGCATCCATGCACGTATGCTCATGCCAGTGCCACTGGGAATGGCAGGGTACATGTGTACTTGCCTGCAAGGCAGGAGAGGCAAGGTCTGCCTGCACAAATTCGCTGGCAGTGAGGAGTAGGAAGCCATGGGGAAGTGTGTGCCAGCAAAATTGCTGGAGATGGCTGCAGTGAGCAGAGTCTGTGGGTGGGTGGGTGCATGTCAGTAGGAGCCAGTCTGCTGGAGCTCTCTAACACTTAGACATGGTCCATCAGCAAAGGTGCTATGATGAAAACCCCCAGGGATCATGCTGGTGGGGTATTTGAGTCTGCACTGCAGGCAGGTGCAGCCAGGCTGGGGCTCCAGGAGAGGCTCAGACAGGGGGATTTCAGATAGACTGGCCCCAGTCCACAGCCAAGACCATGCTGCTCTGTCCAGGTCCAACAGTCACCAAAGGCCAATGCCACCTAGAGGAGCATGGCAAGCCTTAGGGGATGGGCACATGTGGCTGTGCTCCACTGCAGCCATTCCTGCACCAAACCCTCTGGACTCCACAAAGCCTGGAGTCTTGTCCATGCCACCACTCTAAACAGCTTTTCCTGCTACCTGACATGTCCATGGCGGGTCATGGGGTCTCCTGCAGCTAGGATTCTGGAGGTAGCGAAGCTTCAGCAGCAGCTGCCTCAGGTGACAGGCAGGAGGTCATGGCCCCTTCTCCAGGTAGGTCTGTGTGCCATAGGCACCATACCAGGAAAGTTCACCATGGGAGGCTGGCATGTACCCCACCACTTCTGCCCCTGGCTGGTCACGTGGACCAGACCTTGGGGCTCTCCTCATCTCCCCAGAGTGTCCCTCGGCCACCTAGGTGTCCTGCAGCACTGCCAGCCCTAAATACCTCTCTGGTGCCTGATTTCTTTTTTCTGTGTATGTGTCGCACTTTACTGTTTCTTTGCATGTTTTATATTTTTTGTTGAAAATTTGACATTGTAGATATTTTATTTTTGCAACCTTGAGTACTGACCCATTCCAGAAGTGGCTGTGATTGTTGCTGGTTTTTTGCTTGCTAGTTTGTTCGTTTAGTGTCTTTTTGATTAGTCTATTTCCCACTCAGTGTGTAGCATCTGAGTTATTTCTCCCTCTATTTTTGTCTTTCAACCTGACTATCTGAGGGGTCACCCCTGTGTGGATATAAGGCACTTACTTCTCAAAGATTACACTTAGGCTGCTTTCACTAGATACATGTTTATTCTTTACCATGAGATGTTTGTGTGGCTTGAAAGTTACTATCTTAGTTCAAGGAGTTTATGGTTTTATGTCCTATTCATCTTGGCACTAGTAGTTTGGAGATGACCTCTAATGGTAACTCTGGATAGAGTGCAGCCTTGGGCATATATATACTCAGTCTTCCATACAATCACGATGACTGTGATATTATTTTTAAGCCTGTATTTCTAGGAGGCACCCCTGAATTAGAGTAGCTGATTGTTCAGTCAGTGTCTTGTCAAAGGTTTTATTTAAGCACGTTGTGCCAAAGACTTCTTCCCTGGATAAATGGGTCTGTTTATGTGTCTGCCCACGTCTTTCTCTGATTACTCCTGAGTAGGTGTAGAATAATGTATATGCACAGGCTTCATAAACATTAGGGTTGACTGTGATCCTAGGAAGGCTCCACATTGGCTATTTCTTTCCCTGGTAATCACTGTTAAACTTCTTTCTGGCTGTTCTGCTCTTGTTTATATCAGAAATACCATCCATAGTTCAGCAAGGTCTTCATTGCTTTCAACAACACACTTAGGCATGAGTTCTCTACTCACTGTTCCAAATAACGTCTACCCCTTCATGCACAACTGAGAAGCTCTTTACTCTTAAAGCTTGATTTTATTCCTAGATAGAACCCTTGTGTCACTGCACTGAAGCTGCTGGTGGGAACGCACTTTCCCAGAGTAATACCCCTATTCTAAGAATGGGCATTGGCAGAATGGAATGTTAGCTCTGGTTCTGTCAGATTGCCCCTCCAGACATGGAACCTCCACTCTACCAGCAAGGTAGTAGCTAGACAGTTGGGGCTAGTATCCTTTGCCTGCAGTACCTAAGAAAGAGCTTTCACCCTATGAGTGGAGATAGCGTGTGAGAAGAGAGACCAATTCTACTGCACACCTGGAGTAAAGTTTCCACACCTCAGAAAGAAGAGGAATGAGAAACACCAACAGCCTTCACATCCTGGGATGAAAATACATCCCCAGACAGCTGGGTGAAAGGGATCTACCATATTCTTTTTTGCACATGCCTAGGGTAGAACTTTAGTAACAAATAACTGGGAATGGATGGGTAATCAACCAAATTGTGGCTCAAATGCCTCAAACTCTCACTGTTCTGAGCAAAACAGTAAATTCTCTTTAACAAATGTGTCTCCTAATGCTCTATGGTTTTAGGAAAATCTCCAGAGGCTTCGAAATCTTTTTTCTTGTGTAATTTTCTCTGGTTTAGTTGCTTTACTAGGGAGGGAGTCTAACATGCTCCTTATTCCATCATTTCAGAAGCTCCATCATCAGTGTTGATTTCATATTTTTTACACCTATAGTTTCTAGCCCAATATCTTCCTGCTTGATGTTTGATTATCACCTCGTTTGTTATTGCTAAAAGAATGAATGAATGAAGTTCCTAGGAAAATGGCTAGGAAGCTCTCCAGTATAATGTTCCTGTGTCCTGCACAGTTACTCCTTCTCCTCATGCCTTGACTCAAATTTGGGAAGATGGTCTTGTGTTTTTACTTTCCCCCACATCAATGGTAGCACCATTTCTTTCTTTTCTTTTTTTTATTTTTACCTGTTGCAGAAAGATGTTTGATTATTGAAATTGTTTTGAATTCTTCCAAACTTTATTATATGTATTTGATATTTTAGCTTGTTTCAGATTTTATCCACAAATTTACATAAAATAATCAGCTTTTGTGGGGGAAGTCAGAAATATTTGTAAATTAATTCTTTTACATTTTCCTGTTTCTCTGGAGAGTTCTGGGTTTTGCTGTCAGCATTGCACTTGCTAGCTATGAAGGGAAACTTGGTGAAGCTCTGTCTTCTCCTTTGTAAAATGAGGTTAATAAGATTCTCCCTACTTTCTGTAAAGGAAAATCTGGGGAAATCAAATAAGATTATGCATGTAAAATCACTTTTAAACTGTAAAACCCTAGCTAAATATGTAAAGTTGTTAAAATTAGTTTCCTAACAATTGAGTAAAAGGGTTCCATAGAACTCTGCAGGGTCAAGAGACAAGGCTGATAGTCCAAAGATATGTCGGAGCCCAATATCCCATAAATAGAAATAAAGTCCTGAAAGGAATGTGAATTTTCAAAAGCAGTGGGAGGTTGGTGGGAAAGTGAACAAAGGTACTGTTTCTTTCTAGCATATAGAAGATAGGCTTTATGCATCCTCCCTCCTTTATGCAACATTGTATATTCAGTGTCTGGGGACACTTAAAATAGTCTAAAAATTTCATTCAAAAATCTACAGGCAAATCAGGTTTTAATAATCTATCATGCCACCCCAAAAGTTTTAATGTGAGTATGAATATTTTTTGTGGCACAGGACCATATATCTGGTGATTTCCCATCTGTATTACTTTCTGGTAAAACAGAACAAACAAAATAAAATTATTTTCTCTCTAACCACCCTAAGATTTTGGGAAGAATGCAACTGATGTCTCTTGGAATCATCTTTACTATTGGCTTTAAAAATATCAAAGAATACTATTGCCATTCAAGTCATTGTTCTAGTTTTATGCTCTCAGCCTATACCTAGATTAAATACAGTGAACTGGTTTCTGATAAATACCATCAGAATCTACCCTCTTGTGAACTGGACATTTCTTCTTTTAATGCAGCCTAAGATGGCAGCAGATGGGCTGTGGTATTAAGCATTGTCAGATGCTTTGTGGCTTATGTTCTGAAAGTCATCACTGCAGTATACACATTTCTAAATAAAAATGCATCTATAAGAGTTTGAGCTGCAGCTCTAATAGGTCACAGTTCTCATATACCCTTAGAGATCTTGCCCAATATCATGGTCAATTGTGGCAAGTGAGTGCCTGGTGTATGTTCTGGGTCTGAGAAAACACCTTTGCTTTTTCTTGTATTGAACAGTGATTATTTCTTACCTTATAACAGCTAAAAATTTCTCCTTTTATTTTCGCTTATCCACAGAATCTCAGTTGAATTCTATTTTATATAAGCTAATATGCTTCTTTTTATATCTGTTACTTTATATTCCTCTAAAGGGTGTCTGAATGGGCTTGTAGAACATATGCGCTTGGAAAAAATAGACTTACTCATATTTTAGGTAACAATTTCCCTAGCTTTATCCAAAGTGAAAGCACATGAGAAACTTACTGATTTTACATGGTTATAATTTACATAAATGTTGACACCCAGGAAACTGAGACAGAGAGGGGGCATTTTAGTTAACTAGTGATGATATGAGCCTTGCCCAATCATTGTCAGGGAGTCCACATTTAAACTCACTAAATGAAATGAACACATGAAGGGGGTGGAGTGCCAGCAGCAAACTGTTTATTTCCACAGGTGTTTATCTGTTTGTCTCTCAGATGATTCATAACTACCATCACTTTGTTATTTCTCATTTTATTGACATGGAAAATATTATTTTTGATACCAAAGTCAAAGAGAACAACTGTTTATGTAATCATAGACTTTTGCTTCAGAAGCATGCATGGCTTTTTAAAAATTTATTCCAGAGATGAAAATAATATTTGTAGTGAGCAATTTGACTACTAAGCTATTAATCAAATGAGAAGGATTCAGAAGAACTGATTTTAATTCTGGTCTGTTACCAACATACTGTGAATCTGTTTCAACATCTGAATACCTGAATGCTTTCAAATATAGAATGGCAATGTCAAAGTCTGCTTTTCCTGCCTCCCAACTTTTCTGATTGCAAACGAAATGTGAATTTGTTATAATATGTGAATATTTTTAAAAACAACTTCTTCATGAGAACTTAAAATACAAAGCAAGCAGTAAAAACGATAAATATATTTTCAACAGAATATAATGCAAATACAAATACTATGTTGTTCATTTAAGCCAAAACATAGATAAAATGGCTCCTTTTGTTATTAACAAAGTAGGCCTAGAATATATGCAATCTCCAGTTGCACCATCTACACACGTTGTTATTTAAGGAATTTTATTTTGTACCAACTGCAACCACATTGTTAAGTGTGTGTGTATATATATATTTAAATGTAAGCTTATATGTATAAATATATAAAATATATTTTTGTATATTTAAATGTAAGTTTAATATATATTTTATATATTTATATATATTAAACTTACATTTAAATATATATATTTTTGTATATATATGTATAAACTACAACCACATTGTTAAGTGTGCGTGTATATATATATTTAAATGTAAGTATATATATAAGCTGTATATATATATATATATATATAATGTGTGTGTATATATATATTTAAATGTAAGTTTAATATAGTAATATAAATATATAATAAATTTAATATATTAATTTATAATAAAAGTATATTAAACTTACATTTAAATATATATATACACACATCGTATATATATATATACACACATTGTATATATATATACAGCTTGTGTATATACTTATATTTAAATATATATACACACACACTTAACAATGTGGTTGTAGTTGGTACAAAATATACTTACATTTAAATATATATATACACGCACACTTAACAATGTGGTTGTAGTTGGTACAAAATATACTTACATTTAAATATATATATACATACACACACATATACTTAAATATAAGTGTATATATACATACACACTTAAATATAAGTATATATGTATATATGTGCGCCTATTGTGTATGTGTGTGTATATATGGGGGGCGGCTCATGATTCTGCACGCTGTACAAGCATGGTGTTGGCATCTTCTAGGGAGGCCTCAAGGAGCCTTTACTCATAACAGAAGGTAAAGCAGGGCCAGGCACGTCAGATGGCGACAGATGGAGCAAGAGGAGTGGTGGTGGGAAGATGCCACATACTTTTTAACAACCATATATGGTGAGAACACACGAGCTTCAGGACAGCACCAAGCCATTGGGATCTTCCCCCATGACCAAAACACTTCCCACCAGGCCCCACCTCCAACAAGGGGGATTACAATTTAACATGAGATTTAGAGGGGACAAAATTCTAACTATATTAATTCTATTCAGTATAAAAATAATACATATATAAATGTTATATATAATTAAAAGTGCTTTTAAAGATTTTCTTGGAAAAACTCTCAAAATCTAAAACTCAATACTTCATTAATATAGAAGAATTCAAAATTTATTTGTCAGAAATAACCAGAACATATTAAGAATCTGTGTGTCTGTGTGTGTTTAATTAAATAATTTTATTCTTCACAAATAATGGTATACTTGGAATTCTTTGAGATTTGTTCAGTCTGGTATTATTTGGAAAGTAATAGCTGTTTAGAGACATAACACCTTCTGTGATAGTAACATTTTTATAAGGGCATAAGTATAGTCTTTTCTAACACGAATCTACACAATATTGAGTAATTTTAATAAGCTAACTTAAATTATAGATTTTCTCTCTCATAACTATAAATGTGACAATTTCAAAGTGATGTATGAAAATAAAATACTATAAATACATGTAGAAAGCATACTTTATCTCTTAACTACATTCCACTCCTTTTGCTACAAAGCAGGATGGTGGTTGTCTTAGCACTGCCAAAGGAATTCAGAATGTAGATAGTATGTGATTTCAGTGATACCATAAAATAGGCTGAATAACTTGTTTGGATAATAATACATTTAAATCTTTATTTTCTACTCAGTGCCAAACACGAGACTCATTTTTTTAAGGTCAACGAAATATGCAGTTAAAAATTACTCTCGCATACCTTCCTTCCATGAGTGTCAGTGCAAATTCTCTGGGATTACTTCTCCATAGATCTGTATAGAATCATATAAAACCATTCATGCAAACTGACCCTAAATAGCTTTAAAGTATTGAAAATTCCATTTTACAAGTTCTTTCGATCAGTAACCAAGTGGTACATCTTCATCTTGATAAAGATCAAAAAGTATTTTCATTCATTGAAGTGACTGATTTTGTGGGTTTTGAGAATAGGAAGGAGTAATGGGGAGAGCAGGTAATGAAAAAGAAAGAGTGCAATCAGCACCAGGAATGCGGCAGTATGCTGCTGTAAAAGAATTAAACAAACTTACCCTCTTCTGAATATTTCACTCTGTCTTTGACTAACACTTATTCATTACAATAGCCATTATGCATAAATTAACAGACATGGAGAGAGTGGGACATAAAAATAATTACATTTTGGCTTATTTCACTTAACATAATGTCCTCCAGTTTCATCCATGCTATCACAAATGATAGTATCTCCTTTTTTAAGGCTGAATAGTATTCCATATGTATATATATCACTTCTTTAAATCCTTTCATCCAATTAGGGGCACTTATATTGGTGCCATATCTTGGCTATTATGAATAGTGCTACAATAAATATGGGATTGCAGCACAAAAATGATAACTATGTGATGTAATACATTTGTTAATTAGCTAGATTTAACTCTTTCAAAATATATATATAATTTAAAGCATCATGGTGTAGCTGATGAATATACATAATTTTATCCATTAATTTAAAAGTCAAATGTTGGCTTTTCAATTTTAAACATCTAGAATTTGAGAATAGGAATAATTTATATTCAGAAACAATACAGGAGAATTTATAATCAGTAGAAAAATGATTCTCTGATTTGAGGGAGGCAAGTGATAAAGGGAGTGTGAAAATAAAGGTCTTTAAGGGATTAAAATTTAGGATAATAGGACCCAACCCAAAATAATGTATAGAAACAGGGGCTAGTAGAGAAATGTAAATCTGAAACAGATCAATAATAATATCATTTGATCATGGTGAGTGATCCTTTTAGTGTACTGTTGAATATGGTTTTTTTATTTTTGTTGATTTTTGCATCTGTATTCATCAAAAATACTTGCACGTAGTTTTTTTTTTTTTTTTTTTTTTTTTTTTTTTTTTAGTTTAATTTTGTTGTTTGTTATATTGGTAAAA
>CAUYLG010077262.1:0-25486 GCA_963573385.1 Cacajao melanocephalus | reverse complement strand
ACCTTTTTTTTTTTTTTTTTTTTTTTTTTTTTTTTTTTTTTTTTTTTTTTTTTTTTTTTTTTTTGTAGGGTTTCTGCTGAGAGATCTGCTGTGAGTCTGAGCAGCACCGAGCATCTATTTCCAACACTTCCCTAAGGTCACACACCTACTTAAAAGTAAAGCTGGGACTAAGAAACAAGTTCATTTATTTCTTAGCCCATTATTCAACTACATACATGTATTTTAATTAGGTTTACATTTTTATCTACTTGAGTGCTTAAGTTTGAGGTGCAAGCTTACAATTTTAAAAGCTTGTATCACCACCTCCTATTCCCAAAGAGTCCCATACAAATTATTTGGTTCATTCCAGTCCAAGCCACCATCTTCTTCCACTTGGTGCATGTAAACAGCCTACTGACTTTTCATTGTTTCCATTTTTGCCCCTTTTAGTCTCACTCACATAGGCAGATTGATCCCTTCAGAAGACAAATCACATCATGTTACTCTCTTGCTAAGAACTTTGTATTTGGCCTTTTATCACACTTAGGATAAGATCCAAAACCTTTATCATGGCCAAATGTGATCTGGCCTAGTAATATCTGCCAATCCCATCTCCCATCACATTCCTTCTTGCTCCCAAGCTCTAGCCAGGCTGACGTCCTTTGCTGTTTCTTGAGCATTCTAAGCATGTTCTTCCTTTTGAGCCTTTAAACTGGCTAATCTCTTGGACTGGAATGCTCATCCATAAACCAGCTTGATCGTTTATCTAACTCAGGTCTCTACTTGGCTGTGAACTCCTCAGTGAAGCTTTTTCTGACCACCAATCTAAACTAAAGCCTCCATCACTTTCTATTTTCTGTATTCTTCACAGTCTATACCTGGTCTTCTCTACCACTAGAATGTAAATGTGATGAAGGCAAGACACTTTATTTTTTCAACTTCTGAATCCTCATTATTAAAACACCTAGCATATAGTAGTACTTGATATTTAATAAACCAATTTATATTTTCACTTATTAATCATCCAACAAGCATTTATTGTACATCAAGTAGTAGACCAGACATTGGAGATACAAAGATGAATTAAGATAGTTTCATTCCATTTTGGTTTTTAGGGAGTTTGAGATCTAGGGGAAATCTACTAACATGTGAACAATAAGATACAAGACCATCTATTAACTGCTATAAGAAAAGTGTTGACGGTAAAATGGGAATACCAAGAGTACAGCCTCTAACTCTGCCTTTAAAAAGTGAAGAAGGCCTCACAGAGGAGACTGAACTTGAGTTTGCTCTTAAAGGATGAGTAGAGTATATATTTAACACAGATATATACATTTGGGTGGAGTGTTTTACAACAACTTTTTACATTAGATCTACACTCAGACACATTCCCTCTCAGCTCAAACACCCCAAGATTGAATTAGGTGTCATGCCTCTGTAATCCCATAGCACTCTGTGCATATGCTGATTTTACCGTAGTGTAATTGTCTATCCACTTGCCTTATCTAAATCCCTCATTAGATTCTCAAATCTGTAAGGGCAGTAACCAGATCTTGTTTACAGTTGTATTCCTGATGTCTGGTACAAAGCGTTGTTTTATTATGTAATTTATTGAATGAATGTTAAATCCCTCATTATGAAGTAATGCCAAAATACAGATGAAGGACAATGTTATGAGGTTCTAGTAACATAACGTTATTATTAAACACAGAATGGCCACTGAAGATATTATACTTTGGGACAGGAAACAATGCTATTAACTAGAGTTATTCAGTTGATCATTCATCTAATAATGAAAAAGTACTTATTAATGAGTGGGAAGCACTATGCTAAGGTCTTAATTCTCTTATTGCCTAGGCATGAATGGTGGCTCATGCCTTTAATCTCAACACTTTGGAAGGCCAAGGTGGGTGCATCACCTGAGGTCAGGAGTTCAAGATCAGCCTGGCCAACATAGTGAAACTCTGTCTCTACTAAAAATACAAAAAATTAGCCAGGCATGGTGGCACTTGCCTGTAACCCCAACTATTTGGGAGGCTGAGGCAGGAGAATCACTTGAACCTGGGAGGTGGAGGTTGCAGTGAACAAAGATTGCACCATTGCACTCCAGCCTGGGCGATGGAGTGAGACTCCATCTCAAAATTAAAAAAAAAAAAAACTATCTTATCAACCCTCAGAGGTGCTATTATCCCTCTTAGGCAAAGGAATCTGTGGCTCAAATAGGTTTCATAATTGCCCAACATCATACAACAAATAAGTGGAGAAGGAATAATTCTAGCCAGGTCTATCTGATTCTAAAGCCTAAGTCCTACCTTCTAATTATGTAAGGCTTTTAAACTATCTACAGCATTTCTCAAGCCCCATTTAACTTATACTTCAGGTTTGCCAGAGCATGTTTCATTTTGTGAAGTAAAGAGATGAAGAAAATGACATAATCATAAACTGACTGATTTTCACTTGATCAAAAAGCCATTTAAAAAGACAGTTGGGATTTCTTCTTTCTGGTGGGCCCCACTAAGGATGAGGAAAAAGCTGATTTTCTATCAGCTCCTTTTTCAAATCTGCTGGTTGAATATCTTATTTTATCATGGTTGCAACCAGTTTACATTCCCAAAACACAAAATCTATTTTTATATATGTGAGTCATTTGTCTCTTATCCTTGTAAGAATTAATGCTGTGAACATTAAACTTTTTTTTTTTAATTATACTTTAGGTTCTGGGATACATGTGCAGATCATGCAGAACTATTGCATAGGTACACACATAGCAATGTGGTTTGCTGCCTCCATCCCCCCATCACCTATATCTGGCATTTCTCCCCATGTTATCCCTCCCCAACCTCTCCAACCCCATGCTGTCCCTCTCTTGCCCCCACCCAACAGACGCCAGTGTGTGACACTCCCCTCCCTGTGTCCATGTGTTCTCATTGTTCAATATCTGCCTATGAGTGAGAACATGGCGGTGTTGTTCTGTTCTTGTGTCAGTTTGCTGAGAATGATGGTTTCCAGATTCATCCATGTCCCTACTAAGGACACGAACTCATCATTTTTTATGATACTGATTTTAACCTTGAAGATCCCCTCAAAGTTCTCAGGGATAATCAGGGGTTGCTGGACCACATTTTGAGAACAGCTACTCCAAAGAGTGTTTGGAAACAGAAGGGCCCTTTGCGATTGTCCCATTTAGGAGCAAGGAAATGTGCCCAGGTGTGCGGAATGACCTACATAGCCTTAGATGATTTTACACAGGAAACTGCCCAGCCCAAAACAACAGGGTGCCCAGAGAGGAGGCTGGATTAGTTCCTGCTGTAGGTGACCTGGACTTTTGCATATTTGCCCAGCATAACTTTGTAAGAGATTAATAACCCTTTTTACATTTGTTAAATGAAAATGGTAGAACCGAATTGCAGACTAGATGGTTCACCTAATAATGAATCCAAATCAGATAGCTTTCATCATGCACCATTTTAACTACCACGAATCGTGTAACAGAAATTATTGCATGTCCCAGGCAATGCCTAAGAAACTACTGTTTGTAACCCAAACAGTCTGGCAGTGGTTAATCACATGGCTTTCCTCATTTTCCATTTTAAAGTTCTGCTGGACCAATGATCAGCTCTCTGTGTGAGATAGTAAGACTTCGTGGCACTCGCTTCCCCACAGGAAGGAGCAGATCCGATGGGGTTTCCAGATTAGGGTACCAAAGGAACAGGCAGCATTCTGTATACCATAGTGGACAATGTCTAAGATAAGCTGTGCTAGGCTAGCATCCTCAAAATTTGCTTTTTAAAACCACGTTGCAAATTAAGTGAGTCAAAATTGGACTCGGTGTGGAATTGGTGGAATTAACAGAGATGTCGGGATCCAGTTCTAGCCTGGAAGTCCCTGCTTTCTGAGGGCTGCACTGGGGGTGCACTCCGAATGCACAGGGGTAGGTCCTCCCACCCTGCCTCCCTCACTAGCTCCCTGGAGGTAACCAGTGGCTTTTCTCCTAGGTGCCTTTTGATAGTGTTTGTCATCAATCAGCCTTTTTCGTTGTTTGCTTTTTTTTTCTTGCATCCTGATTAACCTCCTCAAAACCTTGCCTTTATCAAGTCTCTCTGTTGTTCAAAATGTTCAGTGCATCCTGTCGGCACATTGTATAAACATGCCATAGTTATTTATACATCATCCTTTGATGAGTATCTAGGCCATGTAAAATTTTCTGCAATTATGAGCAATACTGTTCCTAATGCAGTTTCCAGCCTGGTATTCAAGAGTCTCCATGCTGGGTCACCGATTGGGTTTCTTTACATCAGCCTCCACCCTTTGTAATCCTCTGCTTTTGCTGCCCTCCTGCACCTGTGCCCACACATCCACGCCGCTGTTCCTTCTCCTCGACATCATTCAAGGATCCTCTCACTTGTGGTCCCCGCTAATTGGGATGCTGAGGCAGGAGGATCGCTTGAGACCAGGAGTTTGAAGCTGCAGTGAGCTAATGATGGCACCACTGTACTCCAGTCTGGGTAAAAGACCTAGACCCTGACTCTAAAAAAAGAAAAAGGAAAAAAATAAGGATCCTTTCCAGTGTCAGCCCAAGACCTGCTTCTTCCATGCCTCTGCACTGACTGTTCCATGATGGTTCCCAACTCAAATTTGTAAAACATTTACCATTGGTGCTATGCAGTGGCACTTACTGCCTTGAAACATTTTTGTGTATATCCTGTTTCCCCAAGTGGATTAATAAAGTAGGCCAGGTGGGTGGCTCAGGCCTGTAATCCCAGCATTTTGGGAAGCTGAGGTGGAAGGATCATTTGAAGGCTGGGAGTTTGAGACCAGCCCGGCCAACATGGCAAACCCCTCTCTCCACTAAATATACAAAAATTAACTGAGTGTAGTGGCCTGCACTTATAATCCCAGCCACTCAGGAAGCTGAGGCAAGAGAATAGCTTAAGCCCAGGAGGTGAAGGTTGCAGTGAGCTGAGATCTTGCCACTGCACTCCAGCCTGGGCAACAGAGCAAGACTCTGTCAAAAATAAATAAATCAGTAAAAATTAAAAAAAAAAAATACAATGGCCGGGCGCAGTGGCTCACGCCTGTTATCCTAGCACTTTGGGAGGCCGAGGTGGGCAGATCACTAGGTCAAGAGATCGAGACCATCCTGGCCAACATGGTGAAACCCCATCTCTACTAAAAATACAAAAATTAGCCGGGCGTGGTGGCACATGCCTGTGGTCCTAGCTACTCGGGAGGCTGAGGCGGAAGAATTGCTTAAACCCAGGAGGCGGAGGTTGCAGTGAGCCGAGATCGCGCCGCTGCACTCCAGTCTGGCGACACAGCAAGACTCCGTCTCAAAAAAAAAAGAAAATAATAATAATACAGTGACCTGCAGGCAGGAATGGCCTCTCGGAGAGTCTTAAATGGAAGGGAGAAGATCCCTGAAGCATCTAGCCCAATTCAATCAATATCTGCTGGCTGTCATTTAACACAAAATGGATTAAGTATTTAAAAGTGTGTATGTGTATATACATATATATATGTGTGTATATACATATATATATGTGTGTGTATATATATATATATACATATATACATGTACACATTGTTTTGTTTTGTTTTTGAGACGGAGTTTTGCTCTTGTTGCCCAGGCTGGAGTACAATGGCACAATCTCGGCTCACCACAACCTCTGCCTCCTGGGTTCAATCTATTCTCCTGCCTCAGCTTCCCGAGTACCTGGGATTACAGGCATGTGCCACCACACCCAGCTAACTTTGTATTTTCAGTAGAGACAGAATTTCTCTATGTTGGTCAGGCTGGTCTTGAACTCCTGACCTCAGGTGGTCTGCCTGCCTCAGCCTCCCAAAGTGCTGGGATTACAGGTGTGAGCCACCAAGCCTGGTCGAAAGTATATTTTTTTAAATTAAAAAGAAAGTCTTAATATTCTTCTGCAGGTTGAGTTATCCTACCCAAAGGAAAACAACTCATAAAAAGAAAAAAAAATCAGTGCAAAGAGATTTTGTTTTAATGTTTTAAAAGAGTAGAAGTTACCTCTAATCTCAGGTACTCCAATTCTTTTTAAATGAAAGCACCTTCATCACTGAAGATTCATACCATGTAAAATTCCCCACAGGAGTGTGCATGCTCCATAGACACCCTTTTCTCAGGCGAGTGAAAGAGTTGAGAAGAGACCAGTGTGACAGCTCCACTGTGTTTAGCAAAGCTCCCATTGTCCCTACCTACACACAGGCGCTCCTCTACCCCTAGACAGAGATCTGGCCAAGCATAACCACCTACCACCCTCTATCTGTAATTTAGGGAAACTGCTGCTGCCTCTCAGCCCTGGCCCCAGCAAAGAACTGCTTACAGCAAACGCTTAAGAGCATACTGGAAAGGGAATAAAAATCACCACCCAGAGATAACCACTAATAATATTTGAGAGAACTTTCCAAATACTGCACGTGTGCACGCACACATCCCATATTGGGACTCACACCAAATATACAATGTGAGACAAAATTGGGATACAATAATAGTATCTGCTACCTAGGGATGCTGAGCTTAAATGAGGTGATGTGTACAAAGTGTTCTAACAGCACCAGCACACAGAAAGGAGTATGCAACTACGAATTGTCAGATTATACAGTTCCCCACAGTTCTCCATTCTCCATCTTACCTTTGAACTTCACATTTTATCATGATCTTATGTTTTTAAACATCCCTTGAATATATTGTTTTTGATGTCTATACAAGTAATATATCCTATTTTAAAAATATATCACTTTTTATTTAAGAGACAAGGTCTTGCTCTCTCACTCAGGCTGGAGTGCAGGGACACAATCATAGCTCACTGAAGCCTTAAATCCTGGGCTCAAGTGATCTTCCCATTTCAGCCTCTGGAATAGCTGGGACTACAGGCATATAGCACCACACTCAGCTTTTTTTTTTTTTTTTTTTTTTCTGAGACAGGGTCTCACCCAGGCTGGAGTGCAGTGGCACAATACCAGCTCACTGCAACCTCCATCTCCTGGGTTCAAGTAATTCTCCTGCCTCAGTCTCACCAGTCGCTAGGACTACAGGCATGCACCACCTACCCTGGCTAATTTTTGTGTTTTTTGTAGAGATGGAGTTACACCACGTTGACCAGGCTGGTTTTGAACTCCTGACCTCAGGTGATCTGCCCACCTTGGTCTCCTTGGGATTACAAGCATGAGCCACTGTGCCTGGCCTAATTTTAAAAAATATTTTGTAGAGACTGGATCTTGCTATGTTGCCCAGACTGGTTTCAAACTCCTGGCCTCAAGGGATCCTCCTGCCTCAGCCTCCCAGAGTGCTGGGATTACAGGCATGAGCCACCATGCCCAGCTTAAATAGGCCACAATTTATTGATCATTTTTGCCTGTTGATGGACATTCGGGTTGTTTCCTACTTATAACTATTATAGATAATACTGTGATGCTATATTTAAAACTTTAATCATATCCCTGGTTATTTTCTTAGGATGGATTTCTAACATAGGATTTCTAAAACAAGAAGGCATACACATGGTTTAATATGTATATTACCTCATTGCTCTCCAATTTTATCCTCATCGGTCCTGTGTGAGGGCAGGCCTCTCACTACACCCTGACTGCATTTTAGTATTACCTGTTTTTCTCCTTTGCCATTTGGCAAAAGAAAATTTATTTCATTTTATTTTGATTTTTATTACTAGTGAGACTAAAATGTTATGATTATATTGGTCAGGTGCATTTTTTTCTTTGACAAAAATTGTATCTATTAATTGTATATGGTATATAATGTGACGTTTTGACGTACACACACACACACACACACACACACATCAAAATGATTAAATCAAACTGTTAACATATCCAATCATCATTTCTTTGGTGAGAACATTTTTGGGGGGCAATTTTTAAGTACACAATACAGTTTTGACTACAGTCACCATGCTGTACAATAGATTCTCCAGAACTTACACCTGTCTACCTGAAACTTTGCACCTTTTGACCAACTTCTCCCCCTCCAACCCCCACCCCTACTACTTCCCAGAGTCGCTGGTAACCACCATTCCATTCTCTGCTTGATTGTTTTTTTTTTTAATTTGACTTTTTAAGATTCCACACATAAGTGAGAGTATACAGAATTTGTCTTTCTGTGCCTGGCTTATTTCATTTAGTATGTTCTCTAGGCTCATCCATGTTGTTGCACATGACAGGATTTTCTTCTTTTTTAAGTCTGAATACTACTCCATTGTGTAGATGTATCACATTTCCTTTATTCTTTCATTTGCTGATGGATTGATTCCATATCTTGGCTATTGTGACTAACGCTGCAATAAACATGGGCGTGCAGACATCTCTTTGACATACGGATTTCATTTCCTTTAGATATATGCCCAGGGGTGGGATTGCTGGATTATATCATAGTGCTATTTTAATATTTTTGAGAACTCCATACTGCTTTCCACCATGGCTGTACCATGTATATATTTTTTTTCTTTGGAGGAATTTTCTGTCCCTGTCCCCATTTTTGTGTCATGTTGTCTTTAGTTGAATTGTAAAAGACTTTGTAAATAACAGTTGACAAGTCCTCCTTATGGATTAGGAATTTAGCTTTTCTATCACATTTTATTTTGTCCAGTTTACGTCACGGTCCTGGTTTTCATGTGCTCATTGATTCAGCACATAGTCCCTGCATGCCTGCTATGTGCCAGGCCCTGGTGCAGTGTTGGGGTTACAGCAGGAGCAAAGAAACCAAAACCTCCATCCTCAGAGAACTTACGTTTTAGTGGGAACATGGACACGAGAGTGTAATTTTACGGACAGAACCACCCAGTTCCTGGAATGCCTGTTTTGCAGTTTCATAAGCACCTGTGATTACCTAAATGTTATTGGACTAGTAATGCCATCTTCCTTTCAGAAAACCATTGCGCCCACGTGAATATGGAAGAAGAAAGACCCCTGAGCTCGGGCTAATAGAGAAAATCAGACAATGTTGTCAAATAAGTATGACTGAAAAGACATCCTTAAGACTTTCAGATGGGACTTAAGGAATCAAGAGCACACTTAAAGGTTATTTCCTTCTTTTCCTTTCATCTAGTCCTACAGATGCCTCTAAAACCTTATAACCAATTGCTCATTCCAGTCTGGCCATGAAGTCTGGAGAAATGAAGGCATAAAGGTGGGTTTGATGAGGACAGAGAAGCTTGGGGTCCGATAAACAGAGGGGACTGTCCCAGAAATGGCTTTACGGAATATCTGATGCAACAAAGCTAACTTGACGCAAGATTCCTTTCTCTCAATCGAGGCATAGAAGAGCCACCAAGACCTTCACTGGGAGCAAAACTCCCTCTACAGCCGTGAGTGTGCACATGTGACTCAAGGACCAAAGCCTTAGCACTGGAAACGACTCCAGGGAAGGGCACCAACACGATCTTGAATTGACTGAGTAGCAAAAGAAGAGGGAATCAAAATAGAAACTTTGTCGAGTTGCAGAAAAATGGAGGTCTATTTCTTATATATTTGAAATGTTTTGTTACTGTTGTTTTTTAAAAAAAAAAAAAATCACACGGCCGAGTGTAGTGGTTCAGACCACACTTTGGGAGGCCAAGGTGGGCGAATCACGAGGTCAGGAGTTCGAGACCAGCCTGATCAACATGGTGAAACTCCGTCTCTAATAAAAATACAAAAAATCAGCTGGGCATAGTGGTGGGCATCTGTAATCCCAGCTACTCAGGAGTCTGAGGCAGGAGAATAGCTTGAACCAGAGAGGCAGAGATTGCAGTGAGCCAAGATAGCATCATTGCACTCCAGCCCCAGCGACAGAGTGAGACTCCATCTCAAAAAAAAAAAAGGAATCACAAAAAAGAGATCATCACCTAAATACTTACATAAGAAATTCCAGCAGTGCTTAAGAAGAACTGAAAATGCACCCAAAATTCCATTAAATTAGCATAATTTTAAGTTAACTTCTAAAACTCTCAATTTGGACGGCATCATCCGTTCCAATATTTCCAATGTAGAGGTCACCAATTCCTTCGTCATGGATTGGCCGCTTAAAAGCACCACATGCCTAAATATCCCTAAGAGCTAAGATAAAGATAACTAGCTCCAAAAGTTGCCCAGCACACAAGCAAGGACCTTGTGAAACCAGGATCTCCAGATGGTCCTACTCTAAGATCCCGCCTTCTTCTCTCCTTGTGTGGCATAGGCCCCACTCTGCAAGCTCCCTGGGCCCTTTACCCCCATCAGTCACAGTTTTCTCCTCGCTGAAGTAGAGCTGGCTCTTGCTGGGAGGAAGTGGGTAAAGGAAAGGCCATAGAATCCAGATTATTGGCATCTGGAAAAGATGCCCAATACCACTAATCGTTAGAGAAATGCAGAGTAGAACCACAATAAGATGACTCTTCATACCTTTTAGGATGCCTATTATAAAAACAAAACAAAACAAAAAGATGAGAAATAGGGACCCTTGCACATTGTTGGAGGGAATGTAAAATGGTGCAGCCAATGGAAAACCATGTGATCCAGCTATTCCACCTCTGGGTATATTCCCAAAACAACTGAAAGTGGGGACTCACTTATTTGTACACCCATGTTCATAGCAGCCTGTGGAAGCAACTGAAATGTTCATAGAGGGATGAATGAAAAAGCAAAATGTGGTACCTGCATACAATGCAGTTTATTCAGCCTTAACAAGGAAGGAAACCCTGACACATGTTACAACATGGATGGACCTTGAAGACATATGGTAAGTAAAATAAGCCAGCCACAGGCAAACACTGCATTTACATGAGGTCTCTAAGAGCAGTCAACTTCATAGGGACAGAAAGTAGAATGGTGATTGTTCCGACTAGAGGAACTAGAGGAATGGTGAGTTACTGTTGAGTGGGTAGGGAGTTTCTGTTTCTGGAGATGAAATGGTTCTGGATATGGAAGGCGATGATAGTTGCATAACAATGTGAATGTACTTACGGCAGGGCGCGGTGGCTCCCGGCCTGTAATCCCAGCCCTTTGGGAGGCGGAGGCAGGCGGATCACCTGAGGTCAGAAGTTCGAGGCCAGCCTGGCCAACATGGCGAAATCCCGTCTCTACTACAAATACAAAAATTAGCAGGGCGTGGTGGCACGCGCCTGTAGTCCCACTACTCTGGGCGGCTGAGGCAGGAGAATCGCTTGAACCCGGGAGCGGAGGTTGCAGTGAGCTGAGATCATGCCACTGCACTCCAGCCTGGGAGACAGAGCGAGACTCCATTTCAAAAAAACAAAACAAAACAAGACAAAAAAACAAAACCAATGTGAACGTACTTAGTGCCACTAAAGTATGTGCCTTAAAAAAATGGTAAAAATAGTGAGAATAGAAGAATCGGGGGAGGGAGAGATGGAGAGAGGAGTAAGAAGAGGAGGAGAAGGAAGAGAAGAAAAAGAAGAGTCCCTCACAGATCAAATCTAATAGGAACACCGGGGCACACAGGACTGGATTTACCGTGGAGAACTAGAATGAATTCACTCACTCTGTGGGGTAAGAAGAGGGGAGACACCCGAATGAGCTCCTGTGATTGGGCTATCCAGGAGACAGTTTCATCCTCTTAAAGGTGAAGGACAATGCTAAAGTCTGCTACCCTCCTCCTAGATTTCAGCGGCTTAAATTCAGAAGTCAGTCCAGGCGCGGTGGCTCACGCAGGTAATCCCGACACTTTGGGAGGCCGAGGCGGGTGGATCATGTGGTCAGGAGTTCGAGACCAGCCTGACCAACATGGTTGAAACCCCATCTCTACTAAAAATACAAAAATTAGCTGGGCGTGGTGGCGGGTGCCTGTAGTCCCAGCTACTCGGGAGGCCGAGGCAGGAGAATCACTTGAACCTGGGAGGCGGAGGTTGCAGTCAGCCGAGATCATGCCATTGTACTAAAGCTTGGGCTACAGGGCAGTATTCCATGTCAAATAATAATAAGATAAAAATAAGTTTTAAAAAAATGCAGAAGTCAAGGAAAGGGAGAAGCCTTCAATGACTATTTCAAACGGAAAGGCTATCTTAATTGCCACTCCGTCTTTTTGGATGTCCCCTAAACCATCCATTCTCAACAGAGGCCATATCCTCCAAAAAGGGATGCAGATATGTCCTTAGGAGTTGGCAAAAATCTTAAGTCTTTTTATGTACGAAGCACAGATATACATACAGTATACACTGATACACAATCTATCTGTGTTCGTGGCATTTTATGGGGTGAGAGGTGAGAGAAAAAACTAAGGAGAAGGGGCAATCGCAGCAACCCAGAAAGAGGGTTAGGCCCCTGAAGTTTGGGGCCTACGCAGATGTGACTCTCCATCTTTTAAACCTGTACCGCACGTGGTTCTTCCCTCCAAGCGTGTCGTATTCTGTCCGTGCGACCTGCTCCCGTTGGCAGGTTCTCCCCTGGGTCCCCGGCTGCCGGTGGCGCGCCCAGCCGGCACCGTCGCTGCCGCAGGGCAGGCACGGCGCGCAGCCATTGCCGGGAGGATCTTTCCTACCCCGAGTCCCCGCCGGCTGACCACTGGCAATTGCCGCCACGAGGGGCGCTCTTCGTCCCCAGAGAAGCCAGGGGTCACGCGGCCCCGCCCGCCCCTTCCCGCGCGCTCCCTCCCGCGCGCCAGGGCTGGGCCTCTCCCTCTCACCCCGCCCCCGGAGGCCGCCGGGCACCTCGGCCACTTCCGCCGCCTCCTCCGCGCGCCCTGCGGCTCCTCCGCCCGTGCCTGGGGTGGCGACGCCCAGGGTGGCGAGAGCCGCCGCCGACGCCGCGGAAATCTGTACACACCGCAGCGCGGCCTGAGTAACTGGGTCTCTGTGGCGCAATCGGTTAGCGCGTTCGGCTGTTAACCGAAAGGTTGGTGGTTCGAGCCCACCCAGGGACGACCAGTGTTTCTTTTCCTGAGACGGTTCGTTTTAAAACTGCAATAATTAGCTTTTTAATCGAATAGAAGCGCGACGCTACCACGTTCTTAGGACAGGGACAGACAATATCCTCTTAATGTGTAGTGCCTAACGTGGCTGGGCCCAAGGGAGAGGCTGCATCTGCCCTGGAAGCCATGGTTTGGCAGTTCTGTTCCTACCTCTTATCCAAGGGAAACCTGAACGTGTGCTTCAGGAGCCCTTCCCAGCAATGCTCACAAACGGCCGTCATTGTAATAGCAAAACAGCAACTCGATTGCCCAATGACAGGTGAATTTATAAATTCCGTTGGTGTCTCTCAGAAAAATCTGGCATCACCGAAAAGCAAATGTAGTTATTTAAGATTGCCTTATTTCCTTCAAAAGCATGAGCAGCCTTCCAGATGAAAACGTGTAGAGGAATCATTTAAAAGCATATGGAAGCTTACCATCTTAAGAAACTGTTCAGTTAAGCTCTGTTACAGCTTTTGGACAACGGACTTGAATCTAGGGAAGACGTTAATGTTTACCTTAGATTGCGAACAGAATTAACCCTGAAATTAAACTCCTGCAGAAATTGTACGGGTTTCTGTTACCAGCTCTTGAATGACATATTTTCAACTCTAGTCTAACAGAGGACACATATTTTTCAAGTAGAATAGTCACATAAGATTTAAGTAAAGATAGAAAAACAGATGATAATATGATAACATGATGATATAATTTATTTCTACCAAGATTCAGGTCATGCAGTAGGTGCCTGTTTCTGGGATCTACTTGCCTCGGACAGAATTTAGAGGCCTGGAAGAAGGAATATAGTTAACAGAGTCACTAGGCTGTCTTTAAGGGAATGCCTTGGCAAATGTTCGCAGATAGTTTTCAATCAAATAATTGTTGATAACACAATACCCTCTGTTGTTTAGTTAGTAGCCCTGGAGAAGGAGACACAACGTTGTACTTACGGTGGAATTCCAGACAACAGAACAGGTAGCTCTCAAAAATGTTCTTAGAGGCTGGGCACGGTGGCTCACACCTGTAATCCCAGCACTTTGGGAGGCCAAGGTGGGAAGATCATGAGGTCATGAGTTCAAGACCAGCCTGGCCAACATAGTAAAACCCCATCTCTACTAAAAATACAAAAATTAGGTGGGCATGTAGTCCCAGCTACTCTGGAGGCTGAGGCAGGAGAATCACTTGAACCTGGGAGGTGGAGCCAAGATCGCGCCACTGCACTCCAGCCTAGGTGACAGAGCGAGACTACGTCTTGGAAAAAAGAAATGTTCTTAGGTAGGAATCTTTCTGATGCCCATCAAATTCTACATTTCTGGGTAGCTTACAGTGGAAACAACAAAATGAGGGGAAATTAGGTCATAAGATCATTTACATACTGTTCAAACCTAGTCTCACATTTCAAAATGCAGGGCATAATATTTGCTATCACTACAATTGCAGGGACTTAGAAAGCACATCCTTCCACTTCGAAGCCGAATATATTTACCCTAGGCGACAAACTCCTTGGGGGCAGAGATAATTTTCTGTTATAAATGATCATATTTAGGCTCCAAGGGATTTCCTTCAGGATACACTTCAAATTCTTGAGCTTAGCAAAAGGGCTTGTATGGTCCACACCCTAGTCTCCTATCATGTTCCTTCATGAAAGCTTCACACAGTTGCATGCAGTTACCAAGGGTCCCCGGCTGGGCGCGGTGGCTCACGCCTGTAATCCCAGCACTTTGGAAGCCCAAGGCGGGCAGATCACGAAGTCAGGAGTTTGAGACCAGCCTGACCAACATGGTGAAACCCTGTCTCTACTAAAAATACAAAAATTAGCCGGGCACGGTGGTGAGCACCTGTAATCCCAGCTACTCAGGAGGCTGAGGCAGGAGAATCGCTCCCAGGAGGCAGAGGTTGCAGTGAGCTGAGATAGCGCCACTGCACTCCAGCCTGGGCAACAGAGCAAGACTCCATCTAAAAAAAAAAAAAGGGTTCCATGAATGACCTATGCAGCCTTACATGCCCCACCTAGATGCCCCTCCCTGCTCTGCCCTTTTCCACCTCCGCCCCACTTACCTGGGAGGGAGACATCAGCTAAGGCGTCACCTTCTTAGGGAAAGTCCCCTGATGCTGCTTCTATCTGATGTAGACACCCCTTCTCCAGGCAGTCACCACAGCCCCCGAGACAGTGAGTTCCTTGTTACCTCCACAGAGATATGAACTCCTTAAGAGTAGGGACCACTTCTTCATTCACAGTGCTTGCCCCTCCAGCACAGACCTGTCCCCTAGCACGTGCTCAGTGCAGAAGCACTCCCTGCCTTCTTGAGGTATGGTTCGCAGATGGACAGGCAGATAAAAATGCATCTGATGGAGTGCCTGCAAGACCACCACAGAAACGTGTTCCCAGGCCACGAAGTAAGCAGCCAACCTAGACTGGGGCTGTGAGTCTTCATGGAGGATTTGAAAAAACCCTGAGAGATATGGACAGGCAGGCGAGAGGCATTTAAGGCCAGGGAAAATTCAAGACAAAATAAGAGTGGGGGTAAGAAATGAACATAACCAGTACATAGGTTAAGTGTACTTCAGGCAAGTGCAGGGGAAATGTTCTTAGCTCCTGGAAGGTCCTTGAATACCTAGGATGCGGCTAACTTTACCCTGTAAAAGAAGAGAGTCACTTATTAGAGGTTTCTGTTTCAGGATAAAATAAGACCTATTTTAGGTAATTGATGTGCCAGCAGTGTAGGGGGAATAATAGATCAGAGACTAGTTAGGAGGAAATTATATTTCAAAGGAGGTACAATGAGGCTCTGGGCTCAAATGGGTCTAGAGGAGCAGCATGGGTGCAATTCAAGGGAAAATTGGGCAAGTCTTGGGGATTACAACAGGAGGGCCGTGTCTGTGGTGATGTCTATATGTAGAGCCTGGCTGACCCTACTAATAAGAATTCAAACTCTGAAAGGGTTTTAAAGAAACCTAGGAATAAACATTACAAATTGTCCAAACTCTTAGCTTACCTTACATGTGGCTGATTCCCTACCATGGAGTTGCTCTTGAACCTAGAACTTAATTTCAGAAATAATCTTTGGTTTGGGTTTTTGTTTTTTTTTTTAATGCAAAAGCATCTTTCAATGGTTTTTGTCTTTCAGTTAAATTTCATTTTAGGTTTGAGTTAAACTTCATTTATGGAAGTCAGACTTCCCAAGAGACTACCTTATAGGTTCATGGAGCCCTGTGAAAATCCAAATGATAACCTACAGATTCTCTCCCTAAAATATACGTATTCACAGATGAGATTTTGTTCACAAAGTCCAAGAGAGTCACAAGCCCTCTAAAGCAGAGTCTCGGCCCCCAGGTTTTGAAGACCTGGCTTTTACTTTATTTACTGGATTTACATTCTAACTACTGATAAAGGCCACAAAGCATGTCAAATCTGAAGTGTTTAGGTACAGAAAAGTTACTAAACTGGAGACATTAAGGTAACACAAAAATAAAAAACCAGAATAGTTTAACACTATTGACAAGTCACAAAGAGAAACAAGTTTGAATCTTTTTTTGGCTTAATAATTAAGTAGGTTTATAAAATTAATAATAAAGGACTTGAGCCAAAAAAAAAAAAAAAAGCTGCCTCTACGTTTTAACACTTAATGCTTTATTGTTACAATCTGGAATGACCAGCTGGGAAGGGCTGTAATATATTGATCCTTTCAGGGTCACTTCTGCGGAGATTTACTCCATCAGTAGATAGCAATTTGCATTTGTTTTCCTTGTGAGTTGCTTTAATGACACCCAGCAAATTGCCATGTTTTAGATACCTTTCATAGAGATGGAGCCCCTTTTCACCACTTTTTTTTAGTAAAAACAAAACAACGAAAATTATTGTCTGTTAAAGATGATGAACTAGTTATTCCCAAATAGGTATATCAAATGCACACTTCAAAATAAGGAGATTCTGAATTACCTTAGCAATAAACTGAATGCATTATCATATGTGTGAATATGAACATAATGATGGTCTATTTATACTTAATTGAATGATATATTCACTTATACTTGAGTATAGGTCTGTTCATTGGAATTCACTATAATAAGTATCACATAGGTGAAAATCTGCCATAAGTAAGAGCCAATATACAACTGAAGATTTTTGTTTGTTTGTTTTGGAGATGGAGTTTCGCTCCTGCCTCCCAGGCTGGAGTGCAGTGGCCCGCTCTTGGCTCACCGCAATCTCTGCCTCCTGGGTTCAAGCAATTCTCTTGCCTCAGCCACCCGAGTAGCTAAGATTACAGGCATGCGCCACCATGCCCAGCTAATTTTGTATTTTTAATAGAGATAGGGTTTCTCCATGTTTGTCAGGCTGGTCCCAACCTCAGGTGATCCACCCGCTGCAGCCTCCCAGAGTGCTAGAATTACAGTTACAACTGAAGTTTTAAATGTAGAATTTCTCTATTAATGACCAAGTACAGGGATTCTTTACAGCACAGGTGCCATAGCCAGTGGGAAGCCAGTTTACAACTGCAAACGTTTGCCATCCTGCTGAACAGGGCTGGCTGATTTATATTGCCTTAGGGCAGAGGGGAGCATTCACTCTCGGGTGAGTTGTGGAGACACTTGAACCTTCTCAGCATATTTAGATAATATCAGCTTCCCAGCCCAGTGAAAAGGCTCTGCTAAAGAGAAAGCTGGCAAGGAGGGTCCTTTACCAAGTTTTACATGCCTGCACTAACTAAACTAATGTTCCTTTTCAGAGTGAAGTATACCACAAGGTTCCTTTTCTCCCTATGACCTCTTGCTTCTGTGTTAATCTACTGATTATTTTGAACTTCTCCAATACTAGATTTATTATCACTGCAGTGCTTTGCCATCCTAATGTTAATAAGTGCCTTTTCATGGATGTGTCGTACTTAGAAGCATCCTTTCAGCCGCCCTTGCTTTTTCCGTGGTTCCCTGAGGGAACGCTGGTTGGGGAAGTAGGGATGCGAGCCTCTTGGTGTTGAAAAGCTGTCAAAACAGCAAAATTCCAACAAATCGAGTGTAATAATTTAATTGGCTTTTACTAGTGATACATGAGTCGGGCAGCATCCCATCTATAAATAGAAGAGTACTTCAATGAGCCGAGCAGAGGAGATAGGTTTCATAGGCAGAAAAAGACCAAAGAAAGCAGAAACCAAGAATGAAAGCAGACTGGTCATTTCAAAGTTTCTTTCCTTGTAGGATGAAAGCAGAGGAGCCTCATCGTGCTGGCTCAGGTTGACTGGGCCTCTTCTAATTGGTTGCTGTGAATCTTTTTTGCTTTTTTTTGAAAAACTGACCTGTTTCAAAGTTCGGTTTGAGGCCATAGCACCTAGGGCAAGTGAAGCCATTCAGGTTTGGCCTGTTCTTTGGGCCTAGGGCACGAGCTTAGGCCAAAACAATGGTCTCTTTAAATTTTACTCAATAAAGCTAAAAGGGCCAGAGAAACAGTCTTGGATGTGTTCAATGAGCAGGCCTGTTCGGAGCCCACGAACCACGAGTGGCTCTTCACGTGTGGCAGGGGTGCCCAAACAGGTGCTGCCTCTGAAAACTGCTCAGAATTTAGTCATTCGTTTAATGTCACTTTGGGATGCTTTCTTTAATCCACCAGATTGCTTCCGCCTCTTCTACCACAAACTCCCAAAGCATCCTCTTCCTCCCTGCCGTAACATGTCTTTCGGCCCTACGGCCTCTGACCACAGTCTTTTGGACTAGAGCCTCTGACTCTCAGCTTGAAGAGGCTGTTCCATCTTGTGTTTTTTCTTCTATAGTACCCAGCAAAACTCTCTAATCAATTGTGTCTTTCACTTTTCTTACTCTTTCCTGAGTTACACCGTGCATGATCATAGTATGTTAGATGGATGAAAAATTGGCTGAAACTTAATAGACCTTCCTCCTGGCCTTTTTTCTTCTGAAAAATTGGTATTGAATCATTATATTTACACTTTTAGTTTGACATTCAGTAATAGATAAAAAATTTTCCCTGATAATCTCAACGTACTATGGGAATTAAATGTAATAACAAATAACATTTGTTGGCCTGGTGCAGTGGCTCACACCTGTAATCCCAGAACTGTGAGAGGCCAAGGCAGGCAGATTGCTTGAGCCCAGGAGTTCGAGACCAGCCTTGGCAACGTAGTAAAAATCGGTAATTAAAATTACAAAAAATAGCCAGTCTCATAACCTGGTCTCAAAATAAATAAATCAGTAGAATAAAAATTTTTTAATAAAAAAAGTTATTAAATGTAGTGTGAAAGATATGTGAATGGTGTATTCTGAATGGTTAAAGAATAGTGAAGATTGTTCAATAAGTAAACAATAAGTTTACTATTTGGGGAAAAAAATAGTACAAAATAGAAACTTCAATGTTGCACATCAAAATATGTTGCAAATAATTAAAGAGTCATACATCAAAAGAGAAAGCAAAGGAAAAAAGGAAACAATTTCATTAGAAGATATATATAATTTATTTTTTTGATGGAAACAATCTTGCTAAAACATGATGCTAGAAGGAAAAGAATGTAAAATAATGTTAAACTTCTACACGTCAAAACATTAAAAATGATGGTCAAGCATAAACCAAAGTTGCCAAATGACAGAGAAGATTTAATATCTTTACACTTAGAGCTGATACAAATGAATGAGACCCCAATTCAACCACCTCAGGCCTGAAGGGAGGGCCACAGAGCTCCTCACACTTCCTGTTCAGACACACCCTGCCCACAGCCTCTTTCTTCAGAAGATTCCTTGCCTTGTCTTTTAAACTGTGCAGGAGGCCAATCCCAAGAGAGATACGACAATTAGAATTCAGCCTCCCTCGGCTGGGTGCTGTGGCTCAAGCCTGTAATCCCAGCACTTTGAGAGGCAGAGGCAGGAGAATCCCAAAATCCTCTCCCCAGGAGACCCCATCATAAGCTGCACTGTTTTCTTTAATGTTGTTGTTTTTGAGACAGGGTCTCACTCGGTCACCCAGGCTGGAGTGCAATGACGTGATCTCAACACACTGCAACCTCTGCCTCCCAGGTTCAAGCGATTCTCCTGCCTCAGCCTCTCGAGTAGCTGGGATTACAGGCACACGCCACCACGCCCGGTTGATTTTTGTAGAGATGGGGATTCACCATGTTGGTCACGCTGGTCTCAAACTCCTGGCTTCAAGTGATCCACCCGCCTTGGTCTCCCAGAGTGCTGGGACTACAGGCATGAACCACCTCACCCGGCCTAAGTGGCACTCTTGTTGATCGCAGACACCCTGCGAAGGCTGAGGCTCCCAGGACACTGAAGCCTAGACCTGACCTCACCCCCGACCCTCCACAGTGCCTTTTGGAATGTGTGGTCTGTCCTTAATCCCACTGCCCCAGTTTTTTTTTTTTTTTCTGCCAACAGTTCCTTCCTGCCCTCCTGCTAAGTGAAACCTGAATATTCGCGGAATGTCCCTCTATAGCCCTGGCCAGGGTGGCTGTCTTATCTCCTACATCCTGCATACTATTGGGCCTGGAGATGAGAGAGGTTCTTCGTTTTGTTGCCATTTCAGCCACTCCCTCCCCTGCCTGCTCAACCCTCCAGCGCCTCTGAAGCACTTTGGACTGAACCCCTGCCCCTGCTCCTTTGGCTGTCATCTGCCGTTTTCATGGCATTCTGCCTGTCCTTGAGGATTTATGCTCTCACTATATATTTCTTTCTGTCACAGCCCCTGCTGCCATTTAGATGACTTTGCCTTCCACAGAGACAATCCACGTGCCACCTGGCCTCTTGGTGCCTCTTTCTCCTCATTTTTCAAGGATTCTTGCCAACTCTGGCCCTAAAGTTTCCTTAACATACTTCAGACTTTGTCATCACCTGTAACCTTGCTATCTCTGGAAGCTTAATTTCAAGCACACTACTTTCCAGCCAGCTTACCTCCTCCACGAGTGACTCTACCATTCTTTGAAACTTGCTCCAATCCACTGAGCTCTGCCACCACTCAGCATACAGCCACTTCTTGTGTCCTTTACTTATCCATCCCTACAATCGTTACCCTTGCAGGGAGCCTTAATTCCTTTCTTTCTCCTTGTCCCATTTGCTTGACAATTCCTCTACGTTGGCTGAAGCTAACTTCACGCTCACTCTCTCTGTCCTGCACCTGAGCAGTTAAATATGACTGGAGAAAAATCAACCACCATCTTAGCTGGTCTCTATTAAATTGATGACTATTATCTCCCCATGGGCTCTTGGCACAGCTTAGCAAGCCCACTCCCTGCCCCTATTCAATTAGCTCTCTAGTCTCTGAGACCCGTATTTCACACCTGTCTTCCTCCATGTTCAACTCCTCCTCCCCTCACACCCTCAGCTGATGATCTATTTATTTCCCCAAGGAAATAATGAGAAGAGACCTTTCTCATTCTTTTATCACCATATCTCCTAGCATCTGAACCTACGTACTTTCCTAGTATTAAAATGAATTTTCTAGCTCTTAAGATCACACCACCTCCTCTTAGACACTGGATCCCATCCCTGAGAACTTTGCTCCTGCAAGTGCCGTTCTCTCACCTGCAACATCCGTGTGTCAGCCTCTCTCATCTTCAGAATAGTAACAAAAACCTTGACCTCACGTTGCCCCACAAGGCACCAGAAAATGTTTTAAGAGTGGGTGCACCGGGGGTGGTAGCTCACGTCTGTAATCCCAGAACTTTGGGAGGCCGAGGCGGGCGGATCACGAGGTTAAGAGATCGAGACCATCCTGGCCAACATGGTGAAACCCTGTCTCTACTAAAAATACAAGAAATTAGCCGGGCGTGGTGGTGCGTGCTTGTAGTCCCAGCTACCCAGGAAGGCTGAGGCAGGAGCATTGCTTGAAACCGGAAAACTGAAGTTGCAGTGAGCCAGGATCACGCCACTGCACTCCAGCCTGGTGATAGAGCCAGACTCTGTCTCAAAAAAAAAAAGAGTGGGTGCATAGCTCCACTTTCTCACCATCCCTTCTCTTGAGCCCACTCACACTTGTTCACGTGAAACCATTCATGTGGAGTTAGCAGGGACTTCCCTATTGCCAGAGCCAGTGGCGATTCTCAGTCCTCCTGTTACTCCTTTTTAGCAGCATCTGACAGATAATCATCCCCTCCTTTAAAAAACAAAAAAGCATTCTTCCTTGTATTTTCAGGGCACCACACTCCTATTGAATGAAACTAGGCAGGCAACCATGTGACTAAAAGAACATTCCAGAAGAGCAAAGGTCAGGAGGAGTAAGTGTGCTTGGCCTTTGTCTTAGCCTGCCTGGGCTGCTATCACAAACTCTCTTAGACTGGATAATTTATAAATATTAGAAATTTAGGCTGGACATGGTGGCTCACGCCTATAATCCCAGCACTTTGGGAGGCCAAGGTGGGCAGATCACTTGAGGTCAGGAGTTTGAAACCAGCCTGGCCAACATGGCAAAACCCTGTCTCTATAAAAAATACAAAAATTTGTCGGGCATGGTGTCATACGCCTGTAGTCCCAGCCACTCGGGAGGCTTAGGCACAAGAATTGCTTGAACCATGGAGACGGAGGTTGCAGTGAGCCGAGATCATGCCACTGCACTCCAGCCTGGGTGACAGAGCAAGACTCTTGCCTCGAAAAAAAAAAATTGCTCACAGTTTTATAAACCAGGAAATCCAAGATCAAGGCACCATTTTGTTCTCCGGAGCTACTTTAAGTCCCTAAATGATCCCATCCTATACCATGATCCACACATTCCTAATTCCTAAATGAGTATCTCCAGCGTGTGCCTCTCTGCTAAGCTCCAGTGTTGCAGACCTATCTTCCTACTAAACCATCTCTGCTTGGAAGTCTATGGTAATGTCACACGTAACACATTCCAAATGGAATGATCTTATCCCCTTTAAATTCTTTCCTTCCCAAGTCTGACCCATCTCAGTAAACAGCACATTTGCTCAGTCAATAAAACCTGGAGTTCATCTTTGACTCCTCTTCTGCCTCACACAGCCAATGCACACATTGTGTTGGCTCTACTTTTGAAATGAAACACTAATCCAACTACTCTTGAATACCTCCAGCTACCACCCTAAACTCCAAGGAGATTGTAATAGACTAGGACTCCTACTCAGACCATCTGTAGACAGCCTCCCCACTTCAGTGATCCTTTTAAAACCCAGACCAGATCACGTTACCCTCTTGCCTGAAACCTTCCTGAGGCTTTCTATTATTCTCAGCTTAGACAAAGTCCTCACTGTGGCCTACAAAGCCATATGAGATCTGGTGCCTGCCAGCCTCTTTACTTATGCCATAACTCGCCTTCCCTCATCACTCGGCTCAACCACGCTGGCCTCCTCCCTGTCCTCCATCATGCTGCTGTGGTCTCAATGTGTGTGTCCCCCCAAAATTGGTGTTGAAGCCTAAATCCCCAATCTGACAGTACTAAGAGATAGGGCCACTGGGGAGACGGTTAGGCTGAAGACTCTATGCCCCTCTTACGCATGTGAGGATACAGTGAGAGGAACCACCCATGAAGCAGGGCTGCTTTCATCAGACAGGATGTGCTGATACCTTGACCTTGGACTTCCCAGCTTTCAGAACTATAAGCAATACACTTCTATTATT
The DNA here is from genome assembly GCA_963573385.1 of Cacajao melanocephalus. Lineage (NCBI taxonomy): Eukaryota > Metazoa > Chordata > Mammalia > Primates > Pitheciidae > Cacajao > Cacajao melanocephalus. The sequence continues at coordinate 2,043 of CAUYLG010077262.1, read as the reverse complement.
TATACATTTTACCCAGTCTAAGGCATTTTGTTATACCAAACAGACCAGACACATGCCTAGCACTCACTCCTCATGACTTTTGCTTTCCTAGAATGCTCTTCCAGAAATCACATGGCAAACTCCCAAACTTTATGAATTCTCTTCACAAACATCACCCACCTCCAAGAAGCCTTCCAAGTCTTCCTAGTCTAAAATACTTCTCCCTCTCATCCACTCCTCTTCTCCATAGTATTTAGTGCCACCTGAGAGTCAATCCTCATTACTCACAGATTCTGTATTTGTGAATTCACCCACTTGCTAAAATTGGTAACCCCAAAAATCAATGCTTTCAGTGCTTCCTGTGGTCATTCGTGGACTCGCATGCACAGAGCAGAGAAAAACTTGAGTCACCTGACGTGCACATTCCCAGCTGAGGTCAAACAAGTCAATACTCCACCTTCCTCTTTCAGTTCACACTGTAAACAAGTGTATTTGGTTGGGGGAGGGTGGTATTGTCTTTTTGTTGTTGTTATTGTTGCATTTTTTTGTGCTTTTTGTTGATTTCACTGTTTAAAACATCCTCAAGTGCAGTCTCGTGTTCCTAAGCACAGAAGGCTATGATGTGCCTTATGGAGAAAATTCTATTTTAGATAAGCTTCATTCAGGCTGAGTTACAGTGCTGCTGGCCCTGTTAATGTAAAGAATCAACTATAAAGATCAAATAACATGTCTTTCAACAGAAACAAAAAAGGTTATATAGTGATTATTTGACAAAAGTGTCATGACCATAGGCTGGCAGGAACCTATTTCCCCTAGGAACAATATTTCAGTTTATGCTAATTCAGTGTTCACAACTTTGACTGTAAGTATTAAAAATGACATGAATCAACTGTATGTTTCTCCTATTACTACCTAACATTATGTATTTCCTGTTTAGAAGGCAAACTCAAAAGGAGCAAGGATTTCCTTCTATTGTACTGCCTTATCTCAGGCTTATGACAGTGCTTGGTCCTTTTAGCAGTAACCTAGAAATATTTGTCGAGAAGATAATTAGTGCAAGTGAAGAATGGGCAATTCCTTTTTTTTTTTTTTTTAAGACGCAGTTTAACTCCTGCTGCCCAAGCTGGAGTGCAATGGCGCAATCTTTGCTCACTGCAACCTCCACCTCCCGGGTACAAGCAATTCTCCTGCCTCAGCCTCCCGAGTAGCTGGGATTACAGGTGCCCACCACCACACCTGGCTAATTATATATTCTTAGTAGAGACAGGGTTTCTCTATGTTGGTTAGGTTGGTCTCAAACTCCTGACCTCAAGCGATCTGCCAGCCTCGGCCTCCCAAAGTGCTGGGATTATAGGCATGAGCTACCTCACCCAGCCAGAATGGGCAATTCTTAACCCCCTCTCCTGTCCGCCAAAAAAACTCAAGTTGACAATAGTTATAGAAAACGTTCAAGCTCACCAATAATCATGGCACAGCCAGGTTGGTTCCCCCTTCCTCCCCAAATTACTATGTAGTGTTGGTGAGGGCCCAGGGAAGTCAGTCATGCAATCATCAAAAAACCTTAAATGTGCATATCCTTTGACCAAGTAACTCCACTCCTGGAAAACGAAACTTGGATCCGTGCAAAAATTTGTCAACAGGGTAACTGCTGCAGCACAATTAACAATGGCAAGACAGTATAAATCACCTCAGAATCTTAAACGATTAGTGAAACAATGGTTATACATAAAAATAGATACAATAGAATCTTACTTTTTTTTTTTTTTTTTGATATGGGGTCTCGCTCGTTGCCCAGGCTGGAGTGCAGTGGCGTGATCTCAGCTCACTGCAACCTCTGCCTCCTGGGTTCAAGCAATTCTCCTACCTCAGCCTCCCGAGTAGCTGGGACTACAGGTGCCCACCACCATGCCTGGCTAATTATTGTATTTTTAGTAGAGGCAGGGTTTCACCATGTTGGCCAGGCTGGTCTCGAACTCCTGACCTTGGGATCCCCCTGCCTTGGCCTTCCAAAGTGCTGGGATTACAGGCTTGAGCCACTGCACCCAGCCGGATCTCACTTTTATT
>CAUYLG010077261.1:0-21969 GCA_963573385.1 Cacajao melanocephalus | reverse complement strand
GCGCGCGAAAGCACGCAAGAAAAAATTAACTAGAAGAGAATACGCCAAATATAAATACCAATCAGTGCTATATATTAGGATTTCGGGTTTTTCTTTCCTTTTTTATACTTTTCTCTATTTTCTTTTTTGAAATTAACTTGTATTTCTGCCATAATCAGAAAGGAAACAAAAGGAGTTCTCTCTCGCTCGCTAGCTCTCTCTCCCCCTACCCCTCTTGTTTTTACTCAGGTCTATAGAATTGCACAATGCCTTTACTGAAAACAACCTCCTGGAATTCCCCTGCACTAGAAGCTGCATTTTTGTTTTCTTCTAACTACTACTATTGGCCGCTATTATTATCACCAGCTTTCCTCCTGTCTCTCCCGAAAAACAGAAGCTCACAAAATGAATCCTTTCATTTTCTGCCAATAATTCAATGACTAATGACTCTGACCCCCACCCTGGAGCCCAGAATTAAAAGAGAATTTCTTGGGGCCACGTGAGTCTCAGGCCCAAAGGAAGGAGAATGGCCACTGAGACAGAAGTATCTTAGATGTCCCAGTGCTAGTTGTGCAATTCCGTCTGTTTTGACAAGAGTAATTTAGTTCTAATTACCAACAATAATTATTTCTCAGCCCACAGTGGGAAGCTGTCGGGCTTGTAGCTATGGTGGATTCCAAGGGACTCTATTTTGGCTGTGTTTTTGTTGTGAACCAGTTTGAACCCTGGGATCTCTTGCAAGAATGGCTAAGTCTGGAGATAAAGGGGTGAAGGGGAGGAGGAATTCCAGGCAGGAGGAAAACAGCCAAGGGAGACCAGGCTGACAGAGCCTCAGGGCCAGGAGACCCAGTTCTGCGTCTAACTTGCTGTGTAGATGCGGACCTCTTTAAGCCTGTTTTCTCGTCTGTAAAATGTTGATGACATAGGCTAGTTGTGAAGATAGATAGAAAGTTCCAGAAGAGAGAGCCTTTTTGAGCTTTGACCTCCCAGCACTCTTTCTAGCTTCCTTGGGTCACTCCAGTTTCATTTCCTTCTAGGACCTTCCTCCTCCCCCATTCTCTGTTCAAGCACCTCAGTAGGCAGCCCTCGCCTGGCCCAGGCAGACCCCGCTCAGTGTGCAGAGCTCCTGGCTCCTGAGCTCTCAGAGGCAGAATACCTGTGTGAGCATTCTGCTACCAGAGCCAGTGGAAACGGTGTACCTACCACCAAGGAGAGGCCACACAAGGAAAGAGAAATATCAAGTTTTCTTACATTAAAAAAAGTTGTTAATTCACAACTGTGTATATTTGTGGAGTAAAATGCTTTGATCTAGTTACACATTATAGAAAGATTCAATCCAGCTAATTAATGCATCTATCACCTCAACCAATTATTTTTTTGTGGTGTGAACATTAAACATCTATTTAGCACTTTTGAAATATGCATTATTATTGACTGTGGTCATGATGCCATACAATAGATCACTGTAAGTCACCCCTCCAGGCTAATGGAAGCTTTGGGCCCTTTGATAAACATCTGCCCTTTCTCCATCTTTCCTCCTACCCAGCCTCTGGTTACCGCCCAACTACTCTCTGCTCCTACGAGATTGACTTTCTTTAACTTAAGACTCAAGCCTGGCCAGGTGAGGTGGCTCACGCCTGTAATCCAAGCACTTTGGAAGGATGAGGCAGGTGAATCACAAGGTCAGGAGATCAAGACCATCATGGCCAACATGGTGAAACTCTGTATCTACTAAAAATACAAAAATTAGGCAGGTGTGGTGGTGTACACCTATAGTCCCAGCTACTCAGGAGGCTCAGGCAGGAGAATCGCTTCAACCCAGGAGGCAAAGGTTGCAGTGAGCCAAGATGGTGCCACTGCACTCCAGTCTGGGTGACAGAGCAACACTCCATCTCAAACAAAAAAAAGATTCAAGCTGTATTTATTCAGTGTAGGGAAACTGACCAATTCATGCTCATCTGAAGGTCTTTTTTTTTTTCCCCACAAAGCATGATTACAAATTAATTGTTGCATGACAGATGCACTATTTTACGCACGATCTTCTAAAACATTAGCTCCGTGGGACAGGGGTTGGGGAGTAGCTACAGGGCTGCTTGGGTATTCACATGATGAAATCCTAATTCCCTTTTGGTTCTCACAATCTTTTTGCATCATGTGGAAACTAAGCCTCCTGACAGGCAGAGGAAGGAATTTAAGATTTGGAAGTGTAGTTCAACAAACCTGACACCATAGGGCATTGTCACGTGAATATACTAAGTAGAGGTGACACTCTCCTGGCCTCTGTTCATGAGTTGTTTCATGCCTTACAAAAACATGTGAAGTACAGATGAGAAAACTGAGGCTTGGAGAGGTGACATTACCTCTACAACACTGCACATGAGAGAGCAGTATAGGTAAGGTTTGCAGGCAAGCTTGAGAACTTTAAAGGCAGGCCCACCCACCACCATCCACAGCTCTGAGCAGGCTCAGAAGCAGCAGCTGCAGTCACAGTTTCCTGGTCCTTGGAGAGCAGCTTAGCTGTTTTGTGGACGGAGCCAATAGTTTCCAGGGTTGGAGAGTCTTGATTTCCTGACTTCTTGGTTGTGGCAGAGGAAGCAGGTCCAGAGGCAAGGTGGTTCTGCAGTGCTGCTTCCTGCTAAAAGCATCTAAAGCTGTTTGTTAACTGCAACTAATTCCTGATTGAGTCAACCTCTCAACCTTACCTACCACACATATTCTTCTCTTTCTTAGGAAAATGAGGCAAAGAAATACCTAAAGTGGCTACTTAAGCACAAAGCAGCTCTTCCTTGCGGTTTATTTTCATTTTTTTCCCATTGGGTTCCATTTTCTCACCACGGGATAGCTGTGACTTGGATGAGTTTGTGGCTGTTGATTTCACCTCTTCCTTCTTCTACTTTGCTGCACAACTGCTCACAGCACACATTTATTTAAGGAGCAGGAAGAATCTTCTCTCTTAGGTAACTTCTAATTATAAATTAGCATTTAGGAAGCCCTTACACATTTACCAAGGACTTAGCAAAAATATTTCATTAGCTATTCTTCCTGCTACCACTCTGGGATCTGGAAAGGGCCTCAGAACTCATCTGGGGAGAGGCTACAAACCTGTGAGACCTAAGTAAGGAGGAGCATATTCCAGAATCCAGAGATAGTTCTGGCCCCATCTTCATTTCCTCCCTGCTGAAGGCAGCATGATTCCCTGGGACACTCAGGCCTAAGTTAAGCATTTCGTATTTCCTTCTTAGTACTGTGTAATCATGGACATTGATTTAAGTACGCAATGCCATTGTTTCCTTGACTATGAAACTAGAATTAAAATAGTTCCTACTTTCTAAAATTTAAATGATGTGTCCACTTCACTCAGAACAGGTCCAAGCAAAAGTGGAGTCAGATGGGATGGGATGGGGTGGCGTGGAGAGCAGTGGAGTGTCATAAAACGAATTAGAAAGACAGAACACAGTGAGGAGAGGGAAGGAGAGAACAGCGTGTGTCGGGAGAACAGCACACATCATCAGAGGAAAAAAAGTAGGAAAAACAGTACAACCTGACCACTGGATCACATTTTTACCATAAAGCCACTTGCCCGTTCCTTTTCTTCAAGGCTCTTATGAGTATTAAAATGAGAAGAAAAAAAAGTCGAGAGAATGTTGAGGAAGAAACAGTGTTCCCTACAAACACAATGGATTGTTCATCTTGTCCCAGTGACGAGGGAAATGACAAGGCTGGGTGCTCCCCCTTTCTGAATGTCCTGACCTAACGATGCTGATATCAAGACCACTGAGAGCAAGCAGGTATTTCCTCTTCTTTCACCAAATGCAAAATCCCTTTCTCCTCCTCTCCAAGCTTATAAAAGAACAGAAGAGAACTAGACCTAACAGGCTCAGGTGCAACGGGAAGAGACTGGGGACTGGTTCCAGAAATGAGATTGGGCCCAGTTCCTAACAGGTCGTTAATTCCATTGGGGCGGCAGGCATGGGGGTGTTGGCATGCAAAAATCCAGGCCCATAGTTTTGGTCAGCAGCTGGGAGCCAGAAAGAAGGTAGCAAGGACCCACTTCACAAGAATAGGTTTTATATCAGGATTCCATTTTTTAATGACTTTTGTGCAGAAAAAGAAATGGGTAACCCTTTCCACAAGCAAAATACTGTGCCACAGCTAAGAACTGAGATACAAAGAAAAGTCTTGGTCACATTAACTATTCAAAGGCCCAGAAGCAAGTCTAGGAGCAAAATTTCTTGGATGCCAGTCACTGAAACGCCTCACTGGCAGTTCAACAAGCATTAGGATTGACCAGGCCGCTCTGCTGGGTGCGAGTCAAGAGTTTCCATCCACAGGCACTCTGGGCCCTCTCCCCTTGGCCCTATCTGATTTCACAGCAAGTTAAGGTCCCAGCTAAAATAATAAATGGAAAGTACGTATGAGTTTGGAGTCTTAGAATCCCATCCTAAACTATGGACCCACTGCCTATTCAGATATTCCAGACTCTGAGCATAAAAATACCGATGATGAAACATGTGGTGTGAGCAGGGACCAAGGCCACTCATTAACTCATTCTATTTTTCATTTATCAAACATGACAAATAAAAGATTGTTTCTGCTTTGAAGGCGCTCACACAAGACAAGACATGTAAATAAATTATGTACTTTGACCATAGGCACTTGTTACTTAGAGTTTACTGTGAAAGCTCAGAGGAGGAGCATCTTAATTAGACTTGGGGGAGTCAGGGCAGGCTTCTAGCAAGAGATGCGGCTCAGCTCAAATATTGTAAGATAAGAATGAACGAGGGTCAAAGAAAAGCCAGAATTGAGCCTGGTACGTATACAATGAATGGCTTAGAACCAAAGTCCTAGAGAACAGGCTGGTGTGACAGGTAGCAGCTCAGTGCTCCAAGATAGTCCTATGCAGTAGCCACATTGCTGAGTCTTCTGGTAGGTACCAAAGCTTCAAAACCTAGTGAAAAGAAGGCACTGTAGGTATAATGGAAGGTGAATTCCCAAGTATTCACTTGGAGCAGAAGAAAAATGTTAGGGAGGTGGAGCATTCTCTCACTTCAGCAACCAAGAGGCAGGGAGGTAGAGAGAAGGTGACCCTTCAGCTAGAGAAGCCACCTGGTATCTTCTATCAAGTACGGAGGAAATAGTAGGTGCCAGGAGGTGGGAGGGAATGGTGGGCCCAGCCTTTGGTAAGTCCCTATGAGCCACTCCTGAAGACAAGGATAGAAGGATCTGGGAGGGTTAGAATCCTGAGGACTCTGTGGTAGGAGCTGAGCCAGCTTAACAGTTTTGGTCCGGCTCCAGAAACGTCATGATACCCTGACTCAAAGGCTGCCAGTTCTTAGTCAGCAAGGTTCCCTCTCTTTAAGATCGTAACACTAGAGCTCAGACTGAGATTTCTTGAAAAGTGAAATGGGCAAGAAAAGAAAGCAAGCCTGACTCTGCCAGGATGCCTCAGCTGCTGGAGGACAGAGCATTCTTCTCACAGTGAAGGAAGGCTGGCTGCCTTCACTAGCTGTACTCAGGTTTCCTGGAATGCCTGTTGGTGACATCACCCATTATCTCAGCAGAAGATGCATGGCAATGCACGGTTGATCTTGGAAACAAAAGGGCTCTAGCTATTTCTACCGGATACCAGCGTCCAACAGCTCTTTCTCCTCTCCGTCTTCATACTCTCCCTCCCGCTCGTATTTCTAAACATCTTGCCTCTTCCTACCCCCCATGAAGATTATCTTATCAGTCTTTACCACCCACACTATGCTTACATACTGTTAGCTTCGGAGGCCCCCAAAATAAATCCAGAAATTCTCACCACTACCTGCAAGGTCTTTTGCAGGGTGTACAGGCAGAGGCCAGCATGTGTTACAGGAAAGGGATCCTGAACACCCCAAAAGAAATAGTTCCTGAATCTCATACAAGAAAGAATTCAAGGCAAGTCCATAAAATGAAAGCAAGTTGATTAGGAAAGCAAAGGAATTAAAGAATGGCTACTCCATAGACAGAGTAGCCCCAAGGGTAGGTGGCTGCCCGTTTTTATGGTTATTTCTGCAATACATGCTAAGCAATGAGTGGATTATTCATACCTCCCTTTTTAGACCATGTAGGGTAACTTCCTGAGGTTGCCATGGCACTGATGGGAGTGTAGCAGTGAGGACAGCCAGAGGCCACTGTCATTGCCGTTCTGGTTTCAGTAGGTTAGAGTTGGCTTCTTTACTGCAACTTTTTTTTTTTTTATCAGCAAGGTCTTTACGACCTGTATCTTGTGCCAACCTCGTATCTCATCCTGTGACTTAGAATGCCTTAACTGTCTGGGAATGCAGCCCAGTAGGTCTCAGCCTTATTCTACCCAGCTCCTGTTCAAGATGGAGTTGCTGTGGGTGGTTCACAGACCTCTGACATAAAGGAGATTGGGAGAAGAAGTTGGGAGCTTCACACTCTGGTGTCAGCTTATTATTTCGTGAAGGCACAGGGTGTTTTGTTTTGTTTGTTTTTTTGCTGTGGTTATTGTTGTTTACAGGGTCAGTCTCAGGATATCCTGAAGGCACAGTTTAGCAAGGAGGGAAGATAATGAAGAGCAAACTCAAAGGCATCATGAAAGGGAGAAAATGCTGCAAAGGAAGTGGCATTCAACCTCATGTTGTAAGTGAGGAGAACTGGGGACTCAGATAAATTTACTCCATAAATGTTACACAGCACACGAGTGCTAACATGCTATCAATCAGGTCAAATCTGAATTCTAAATCCACCTGAGAAATGACATCATGCCCACAATAATAATCTGTTAACATCTGTTGACTGTTTACCATGTGCCAAATCCTCCAAGTATATTTGACATAAATAACGCACCTAATCCTCACCAAAAAAAAACATACAAAAGGTATTAGTATTCTATGAAGTACTCAAATTATCCACATTTTATGTAAGAAAAAAACAGGTCACACAGTTAATGAATGGTAACACCAGGGGATTTATACCTAGATGGCCCAGCTCCAGAACTCAGGTTCTTAATTCTGTGTCACCCTGACTTTCTAATTCTTGCTCATGATCAGTCACCACTTTGCTAAACCCTTGATGGAGAAATATGCACAAGACAATGCCCAGAAAATCAAAGGCAAAGTAGCCCTTGATTTTATTAGCTGAGACTTGGGGTGAAACTTCCAACACAGAGATCTCTGGCAAGATGAGTAGGGCAATGTCTTTTTCCCTAAGAGAAGCTTAAACATTTCTAACCCTGACAAGACTCAAGAGGTCTGTTCTATTTTAACACCACAGCTATATTTCAGATCTTACCAGCGTGAAGTAAGGTCAGCTCCCTCCCATAGGGTGGGCTGAGTCCTTACTCTACATTCTGGATCGTAGGGAGCAAGAACTGATGGCTTGCAGAGGCATTTGAATGTGGCCAGTGAGGAGTTTTGACCCAGGTGAAAAAAATGTCAGTGAAGGCGGCCAAAATCACTTGTTGGAGGATCCCATCCCAGAATTATTTAAATCATGATGGGACAACTAAGACTAAGAAGACTCAGTGAGAAGTCGGTGTTCCAGAACTTCAAGCCAGTATGAGAAAAAACCTTGCAGCTAAGTTTTCTGAAGTTTCAACTTTGACTCTGAATCTTGCCTTATTGCAGTCATATGTGAGGTCAAAGGGGCTTCAGATATAGGAACCAGAGAGCTGAGGGGAAGACACTAAAGACAGCCCATGGCAAATGTGTTTAACTTCAAATGGGGACATCTAGCAGCAACACTGTGGTCAATGAGGAAGAAGTGAAGTTATTAACCAATCCCCACTAACTGGGGCTGATTTATTCCTTATGCCACTGGTATCAGGACACTCTGATGGAAGTTTCTTTTATTCCTCCCCTTGAACCATTGCATAGGATGTGAAAACATTTGTGTTAGGGCCTCTGGGGCAATGAGGCACCCTATTCTTGTAATTGCCCACAGTCCAGCAATACTTAGGCTCAAGGTCTGTCTTTGTCTTTCTGCTCTGTGCAACATTGGGCATGTTTCTTACCCTCCCTGATCTCCAGGTTCCCATCTGTAAAGCTAAGAATAATAGTGATAGTTACCTAATTCAGTAGGTGATTATGAGGATTAAATGAAAGAGATGGTGTAAAATGTTCAGCATCTCATTATTTCTAACATATTATTCTTCTGAAGCTGGGAAAGTGCTATTGAGACAATTTTTTTTTTATTGAGACACGGTCTCGCTCTGTTGCTGAGGTTGGAGTGCAAAAGTGGCATGATCTCAGCTCACTGTCACCTCTGCCCCCCGGGTTCGAGCGATTCTCCTGCCTCAGTCTCCTGAGTAGATGTGACTACAGGCATGTGCCACCACTCCTGGCTAATTTTTGTATTTTTAGTACAGACGGAGTTTTACCATCTTAGGCTGGTCTAGAACTTGTGGCCTCATGATCTGCCCGCCTCGGCCTCCCAAACTGCTGGGATTACAAGGCATGAGCCACTGTTTCCGGCCAACAATTCTTAATTCACACCAACTCAGATATTTTCACTACCCTCAGATCTGCCTGTTTGCCCCATGAGGGAGTTTCAATCCTCTCCCAACTAATGGCTGTCAAACAATCAGCAGCCGCCTTACACGGCAGACTTTTCCACAGTAGCCAGTGGGGCACATAGGGCGGACAGCAGCATGTGACCCAGTGGGAAAGACAGACATGGAGTGACCAGCAGGCAATCCAGAGGAGAAGGAGTCAGCGCTGGAGATGCTGGGGACAGTGCATGCTGCAATGCTCATACTGTCTCAGAATATTTCAAGTTCCAGAACTACTTTTCTTTCCAGAGAGTTTTCAAAAAGGAAAAGGAGAGAAAGAGAAACACACACAGAGAGAAGTACTATTTTACTGACTTTAAAAGCACTGGCCTTTTAATCTGTTCTTCCAAAGAGAAAATGGTTTGTGTTTCATAGTCTCATTGGAGTCAATGATCCTGAATACATTCCTTGAAACAGACTCTCATAAATCTATCTATGTACAAGTTAAAAAGATAAAGAAGCGCTTCGATTCCGGGAACCAGCAGTCCTCAACAACTGAAATACCCAAAATGCATTCATCTCAAGCTCTTTGCTTTTTAGCCCCAAAGACCTTTCCTTCCATTCTCACTCATTCTCATTATAATTCAATCAAAATAATACTCAGTGAGTATAGTTTTTTTGTCCAGATCTAAGAAAGCCCTATAGAGAATACAAAATAACAGAATTAGGCCCGTACTCTCAAAGAACTTAGACCAGTGACAAGGCAAATTCAATTATTTATCCTACCAATATTGTCAGGTGCTACAGATGTAACAGTGACCTAGACAGACACATCCCTTCACTATATGGAGTTTATGATATGAAAAGCTATTGAAAACAGGTAGTCAGCAAACTTAGATCTAAACTCTGGGTCCCAGGAAAGTGGTAAGGACAGAAAAGCAGCTAGTAGTTTGCACTAATTTGAGCTCCTACTATGAACGAACACTGTGAATGCTACTTTGCATGTATTTTGCATTACTTCTTCAAGGAAGGGGTAGATAGTGTACGACTTTGTAAGAGAAATAACTGGCTGACCCAAGGTCACATAGAGAGCTGATGACAGAACTGGGACTGGAACCCCGGTCTGACCCCAAGGATGTGTAATTTCAGCTTTCGTACAAATGCTATAGTACAAAGACATGCTGAAGATGCTGGATCCAAGGCCTAAAGAATGGATTGGCTCTCCAATTTGTGGTCCGTACTAAAGCCAATTCCTCATTTGATTCTGAGGTTCACAGAAATAGACATGATTTATCACAGATCGAGCATGCCTGAGGCAAAGCCTTCTGCTTTAGAGAATCCCTGGTCCTCAGTATTTATTGAGTAAGGTAGAAGATTCCCCCACTTGTTTCTGAGATGAGCTGGTATTAGTTCCCTATGGCTGATACAACAAATTACCACAAATCTGGTGGCTAAACATGGTAGAATTGTGTTATCTCCAACTTCTGGAAACCAAAAGTCCAAAATTAAGATATTAGCAGGGTCATACTCCCTCTGAAGGCTCTGGAGGAGCATTTTTTTTTCCTGCCTCTTCCAACTTAATGTGGGTCCTGGAATTTCCTGGCTTGTGGCCACATGACTCTAACCTCTGTTTCTGTCTTCATGCAGCTTTCTTCCCTGTCTGAGTTCTCTCCTTATAAGGACATCAGTCACCAATGCATGGGCCTACCCTAAACCCAGGACAATCTCACTTTAATTATATGTATCAGCAAAGACCCTAATTCCAAGAGAGGTCCTATTTTAAGATTCTGAATGGATATGAATTTGGGGAAGCTATTATTCAACCCCATTATCTTTTTGTTTTACATCATAAGAGCTGGATGTTGGTCAACTCACAGCTGTCTTTCTTAGCATCTTATTAGTTTTGATGATGTTGTGAGGTACCATCGGAACAAAGGGGAATGGGAGCTTTTACTCAGTTATTGCTTTTATTCTTAACCTCATCATTTACCAACTGTGTGACCTTGGAGAATGTATTTCACATTTCTCAGGTAAGAAAATAGAGGCTTAGGCCTGGTGCAGTGGCTCATACCTATAATCCCAGCAGTTTGGGAGGCTGAGGCGGTGGATCACCTGAGGTCAGGAGTTAGAAACCAGCCTGATCAACATGGCAAAATCCCATCTCTACTAAAAATACAAAAATTAGCTGGGTGTGGTGGTGGGCATCTGTAATCCCAGCTACTAGGGAGGCTGAGGCAGAAGAATCGCTTGAACCCAGGAGGTGGAGGTTGCAGTGAGCTGAGATCATGCCATTGCACTCCAGCCTGGACTCCACCCCAAAAAGTAAAAGAAAAAAAATGAAGGCTTAGAGAGGGTTAGAGACATTTAAACACCCACTAAAGATTGCTGTTATCTCCTCAATAGTAGGTTATCGCTTAAAAGTAAGTGACCAAAGACAACATCTTGAGTTTAATCTGCCATCTCATTGGGGCCCTGTGATGTGCTGTTGCTGATGGAATGTGGCGTTACCTCCAGGTTGAGTTGGTTAAAATGTGATCATGCCTTTTCCTCCCTTCATTTACCCATATGCAGGCTGAATGAAGAGGACTGGGGAGCAGGGGATAGGAAAGGATGGAGCTCCAAAACTGGGCAGAGCCTCAGTCCCTGAATCACAACATAGGAGGCTGCCCAATAACAGGGAGTACAAAGAGCAAACTGTTCAATGAGCATGAAATCAGTGTCTACTGCATCTACTAAGTCATTGAGATTTGGGGTTTAGGGGCTTTGCTTGTTATGGTACCTGTTATTACCCTAAATAATCCCCTATGCAAAATCATGGACTGGATGGGCTGAGGTACAACTAAAACCTTCCTCCACACCCTGTACTCTTCCGACTGTACTTTCTTTTCTAGTCTATGAAAGGCAGCAGGAGCGGGACTCAGGCCAGAATCTCCACCCTAGAACCAGGATGAGCAGCTGGCTGGAACAGAGTTTATCCTAAATCCCTTAGGAAATTGAGTTTGATGGATGGGGTGCAGAAAAGTAAGTGCTCAGGGTGTCATGCAGTGCACAGGAATGGTGGACTGGATAAATCAACCTGAGCATTGTGGAGGGTGAGCTCAGAGCCAGATTTGCAGGGGAATCTCAGTATGGATGGCGGATTCTTCTGGCTCTGCAAAGGCAGATGTGTTTAAGATGCAGCATAACCTCTTTCAAATTTACGGCTTCCTCTTTCTCCATACAACCAACACAACACAGAACAACTTCCCAAAGACATTTTATTGCTCTTTTAATAAACCTAAGCTCTCTCTTTTCTTTCCTGCTACAGCAATGTATTGGCCTAACATAAAGAAATCCCTGACTACAAATTCAAACATCAGATATTAAAAGTCAACTGTTAGAATTTTTAAAAAATAAAAAGAACACTTCTTATGTAGTACATCCTTTGAAAAGCACTTGTATTTCCCATTATTGAAGCAATGGTATTTTATTCAGCCAAACACAAGAAATTTGAAGCATTTTAGAATATCCAGAGGAAGTTTGCAGATAGAATTTTCTTTCAGAGATTAAAGCATGTCTGAGCAAATGCTTAGCATTATATCACACATAGGAGATTCCATCAAAACTGGGGACTGGGGCTTTGTCAGGTGGTGGAAAAGGCCTTTATTACTGCATTTAATGTTTTGTGATAGACTTAGTTTTGTACATTCTGAGCACTGGGTTTGGAGCCTAACAGACATGATGTTCAGAGATTCATCATAAGATTTTGATCTTTGAAACCCAAGGAATACTCAGATCTAGCCATGCTGGCTTCTTCCCAAGAAAGAGATACTCGCAAGGGACAATGACAAATGGGAAAACTCAGCAAAATATTATTAGTTGAGCTTGTGCCCAAAAACCACATGAAGAGCTCTCTGGTAAATTTAACAGAAAAGAAAGCAGAATTCACTTGAAGCCTTGGGAAAAGGGATCCACTCCAATTCTGTAGACCAAAACCCCAGTTCCCACCAGGTGACTGTTCTGCTCTTGACTGAAAGGATGACAACATTTAAGTTTGAATAAGAGAGACAGAGGAGGACAGAAAGAAAAGGGGGTGAGAGAAACTTTCATTACCTTAGGGCTACCCTTGTACATACAGTCATCCTGACCCCTGAAATATCAAGCAGAATCAGATTTCCAGAATGTACCTAGCCAATGAAGATCTGAGTCAAGAGGGAAAGGAAAGTGGAGGTGGGAGAGTTCAACTATGTGGGTGCACCTTACACCCTAAAAACCTACATTGGGGCTCACAAAAATCCTCCCTCTTCTATTTGTGTGGCCTTGGAAAAGTCACTGGTCCTATCTGCCTTGACCTTCCTCAGATAATTGACATGATAAATAAAAGAAATAAAATATATAAAGTCTCTAAAGCCATGCCTAGACTCAGTAGATCTGGTGCCTTTCCTAGCTCAGATCGTAATGAGGGAAGTCTCAGCCTAATATAAAAGTCGGGTGGCCTCTGCTGCAGAAAGAAGAATGGAAAAGCTGAGAAGGGATTCACAATTAGGATGACAACACAGAGCCAAACCGGAATAAGAACTAGAATTCCTGGACCAGAAGAAACAAGAGCCTGGCTCACTATAAGACTGGAGTCATGATGAGATCCTCAGGCAGCTTACACATCCAAGGTTTTTTTTTTTTTTCCTTTCTGATTAAGAAGTGGTTAGTTTAGAGCCTGAGGCAAGCCAGGCCTGCTTTAGGGAGTAAACGGCCTGTACAGCAGGAGATCAGAGAAATATGAGGCAGGGAGCCAGGCAGGTCATTATTTTTTCCAGGTGCCAACCTCCAACGGGAGCTGAATCTGGCAATCACAAGCCAAAAACCTGCCAATGCTTTTGACAACTGTCATGTGATTTAATTGTTCTCAGGCAGAGTGGCTCAGCAGTCAATACACTTAGGAGGCTCACAGAGAACTCAGATATTCTGGTGGCCACTGTCGCATGATGATCAAGTGAATAACTCTATCAAAAAGAGGGCAGGCCAGAGGAGGGAGAGAGAGAGACAGCTGTGAGAGGAACTGGGCTGCCCTATTCTAGCAGAAAAAAAAAGTCCAGGACTCAGAGCTCAGCAGTTCCTCTTCTGGGCCCTGATCCCTAATCTAGAGGTTTATGCAAAGCCGCGTTTATTTGGAGGTCCCTGCTCTACTGGGGATGATGGGGTAGTTGAGCTTTTGTAAGTTTTCAAAGACTAAGGTATAGGAGGGATTTCTTTTAACACCAGAGGTGTTGAATGAAGGCTCAAAGCTACAATAAAATCAGAGTATGGAAAGTAAAGCTCATTACTTATGTTTATTAAACAATTACAATGTCAAAAGCACTATGTTAAGAGCTTCTATGGATTATCTCATTTCATCCACTAATTCATCCTATTGTCTTAGTCGGTTTTGTGCTGCTATCAGGTAATACTGGAGAACTGGCAATTTATAAAGAACAGAAATGTATTCTCTCAGTGTTCTGGAGGCTGGGAAATCCAAGATCGAGCCAGTGGTAGCTGGTGTACGCCTTCTTATTATATCCTTACATGCCAAAGGTGGAAGGCAAGAGAGAGCAAACCCACCCTTCCCTTTTTATAGTGCATTAGTCTATTCATGAGGGTTCGGCCCTCATGACCTAAACTCCTCCCAAGAAGGCTCAACGCTGCTGCACTGGGAATTAAGTTTCCAACACACGAATACCGGAGGACACATTCAGACCGTAACACCTATGGATTCAGAACAACTGTAATACCCATTGTTTATATAATCAAACTGAGGCTTCCGTATGTTAAATAACCCTGGAACACACAGCTGGTAAGCAGCCCCTCAGGAACTCACTCCAAGGCCCATACTTCAAACTGTACCACCATGTTGCCAGGAATCTGAAGTTTGATGAAAACATACAGTTAGTTGCCGCTAGGATGTATTTGGCTGCAATTAATAGATTGCTTGACTGATAGCTTAAAGAGTAAGAATAGTTACTGTCTACTTAATAAGTAGACATGGATCAGCACCCCATAGAAACAAGGTCCCTGTTCAAAGTCTCTGAAGCTTGCTTGGCCTATCGTTGTCGAAAGAAACGGCCACACTGCAAGTATGACATTCTCACTTAGCAGCTCACATCCCATTTCCCTGCTCCCATTTACAGCAAGACTTTTTAATTTCCCATACCCTTCGTCTCTCCTTCATCTCCTGCCATTCTTTGTGGAAATCAATCCAATTGGGCCACTTCCTGCACCACCCTACTGAATCTCTTCTTTGAAAGTCACCAGTGACCTCCACATTGCCCCATTCAACAGTCAATTCTCAGCCCTTACTCTTAATCAGCCCATCAACAGCACCTCATACTCAGGATGACGCATCATTTGAGAAACACCTTCTGACTTTGCTTCCAGGACTCTACTTACTCTAAGTCCCTGTTTCACCTTGTGGTCACTCCATCTCAGTCCTCTCTGCTGCTTTCTCCTTGCCTGTCAACCTCCAAATTTTGTGTGCCTCAAAGCTCAGGATTTAGGCATCATTTTACTGTATTTGCTCCACAATCCCTAGGCAATACTTTCCAGGAGAGTTTTAAACACCATTTATCAACTTATGAATCAAAATGTATTTCTCCAGCACTAAATTTCAAACCTGAATATAAAACTGACTTTTTGACATCTACACTTAGATGTCTCCAAAGTTCACAAGTCCCAAACTGAACTTTTAGTGTCACTCCCTTTCCCAAACCTAATTTGTCCTCAGTTTGACTCTTCTCAGTAAATGGCAGCCCTGTTCTTCCAGTTGTTCAGGTCTAAAACATTGGAATCATCCTTTTTCTCTACCTGTATCAGCCTACAGCTAATCTATCAGAAAATCCTGTTGAATCTTTCTTTGGAATAAATATAGAATCAGGCCACTTCTCAGTATCTCTCTTCCTACCTCTCTAAGATGATGGTCTAAGCTCCCATCATCTCTTACATGAGCTATCAAAATAGCATCTTACTATTCTCTGTATTTCCACCTTTGCTGCTCTACTATATTACATTCTTCAAAGAGCAACCAGTCATTTTTTTAAAATGCAAATTGCTCCTTAACTCTAAATGTTCTCATAGCCTCCCTACTCATTCAGCTTGCTTGCAGAATCCAAAAAAGCATGTTCTCTGGCCTCCCATTACCTCTTTGATCTTAATTCCTATCACTCTCACCCAAGCTCAGTGTAACTGCGGGTTCTGACCTACTAGAATGTTATATAGTCAATTTAAATAGTCACAACCAGGACATTTTAATGAAATACAATAAAATATAAGAGACACCATCACAGTGCATTACACATAGTAAAGGTGAGTTCTTTTTGAAACTTTGAATTCAGTATGTGTGAGGGCATGTGTGTGTGTACTGGGTGAGAATATCAAATTTATTTCTCACTGTGGGTCATGGTGCAAAAATTTGGCACTAGCTCACCCTGCTCCAGTCACTCAGATCTACCTTTTTAATTTATCCAACATGCCAATCATTCTACTGCCTGAAGGACTTTGCCCTTATTACTCTCTCACCTGGTATTTTCTTACACCAGATATCTGCTCTCTCACTTCTTTTCAGTCTTAACTCAAGGTTAACCTGATTAAAAAGGTCTTCTCTGGTCACACTGTATAAAACAGTAACCTATCACCATCTTCCCATTCTACTTGACTTTTCTTCATATTGCTTCTCACCACTACAGGTTATTTTTTGAAACTAGTTTGTCATGTACCTTCCCTCATTATAAGTTCCATTAGGGTAGGGATTTTGTCTCTTCTGTTTACTATTTTTCTAGAGATCCTTTTTTAGTTTCTGCCACATAGTGGGAACTCAGTATTTTTCAAATATATTAATTATACAACCCAAGCAAAAAGGAAGGAGGGCAGCAGCAGAAATAATTCTCTATCCACCATTTGTTGTCTTTTAACAGGGTATTCTCCAGCAACTTTCCTCTTTCATCTCGATGTTCAGAAATTGATCATGTGGGCTGGGCATGGTGGCTCACACCTGTAATCCCAGCATTTTGGGAGGCCGAGGCAGGTGGATCACCTGAGGTCAGGAGTTCAAGACCAGCCTGGCCAACATGGTGAAACCCCATCACTACTAAAAATACAAAAAATTAGCCGAGTGTGGTGGCAGGTGCCTGTAATAGCAGCTACTCAGGAGGCTGAGGCAGGAGAATTGCTTGAACCTGGGAGGCGGAGGTTGCAGTGAGCTGAGGTCGCATCATTGCACTCTAGCCTGGGCAACAAGAGTGAAATGCTGTCTCAAAGAAAGAAAAAATAATTATATGACTACCCCCAAAGCAATATCAGTCAAAGAGGAATTCAATTTCCACTTTTGGCTTAGACCAATCATGACTCATTAATAAGAAGATGGTGGTAGAGCTTCCTACCTGGAAGCTGCATAAAATTGAATTATATTAGTCAAGAAGGACTTGGGGCACAGGAGGGAAGGACGTTCTAGGTAATTAGTAGGATCTGTCACAAAGACATCAGAATTTTGAGGCTTGCTCAGCAGTGAGGTATAAAATCTATGCCCCTCAGGGGCATGCAGTATGGAGGAAGACTAAGAAGAACCAAGTAAATTGTCTAAACCCACACAGCCCATAAGTGGTGAAGCTGAAATTCAAACTTGGGTTGTTTTGGCCCATCTCTACCTTTCTAAGCTTTGAACCTCAATTAATTTGCATCTGAATTTCAGCTACCTGAATGTGTAAAAGGGAATGTAATTAGCTACTTAGAAAAATAAGATAACTTCATAGCAGAAAGGACTGAGATACAGTTTATAAATATTAGAATTATTCTTGTTGTGATTTATTGGACATAGTAATTTGTCATGTAGGGCTTTCTCATTCTTTGAAGAGAGAAATTGTCCCCTCAAATATGAGTCACTTGTCTTTCTTGAAAAATCTATCTGGGCATGGTGTCTCACACCTGTAATCCCAGCACTTTGGGAGGCTGACGCGGGCAGTTCACGAGGTCAAGAGATCAAGACCATCCTGGCTATCTTGGTGAAACAACGTCTCTACTAAAAATATAAAAATTAGCTGGGCGTCGTGGCCCACACCTGTAGTCCCAGCTATCGGGAGGCTGAGGCAGGAGAATCGCTTGAACCCAGGAGGCAGGGGTTGCAGTGAGCCAACATCATGCCATTGCACTCCAGCCTGGCAACAGGAGACTCTGTCTCAAAAAGAAAAAAAACAAACAAAAAAATCTACGAGATAGTTAAAAATATGTAATTCCTGGAATTGAAGTCTAGGTATTTTAGTTTGAATCGTAACTCTAGCTAGATGCCTTTGGATAAATCACTTAAACTCTCTCAACCTAAGTGTTTTTGTCTGAAAATGGTTATATTTATACTTTTCTCATGAGACTGTTTCAATTACTAAGAAACGTGTATGTATATACAGTATGTTGTAAAATAGGTGAGCAGTAACAGTTGTAATAGTAGTGCAATTAATCTTAAATGCCCATAATATCCTATCATATTTTAATTTTTCGAGGAAAGAAGGGGCTAATGAACTTCTAGTTTTTCTTAACCATGTTATATTCTCTGTGGTGAGGAGTCAAACCTCACCAAATGCTCTCCTTTCTAGAGATGAAAATAAGGTGTTTCTTTAGGATAATCGACCTCTCTCATTAGTAGGGGTAGAAGAAGCCTCCTTCAAAACGCTGGGTGTACTTCAAGTAGGGAAGGAAGAAGCTAGGGCGGAATTATGAGCCGAAAGCTCCCAGCTTCCCTAAATAAGCTGAATTCCTTACCCAGCAGTCACGAATCCATATTGGGCCCTGTGTGTGGGCATCAGGTTGCAGGTCTCCTTATCTGCCTTCCCCAGCTCCTGGCACAGAGTCAGGACAGGCCCCAACTCCATTTTAAATAGCAGGGAGCGTTTAGTTGCTCCATCTCAGGGGATATCAACAAATTCATGTCCAAAAATGTTTAGTGAACATTTTTGTGTGAGGCACTCTTCCAAGCTCTGGGGATAAAACCATGAAAAAGATAGACAAAGTCTCTGTTTCGATGAAGCTTATATGGTAGTAAATTTCAGCACAATTAAACTAATAAAGTAGCTTCAGCTAGATGTGAGTGCTGTGAGGAAAATGAAAGAGTCATGTGAGACGGTGATGGGGCATTAGGATAGAACTCTATTAAATAAGCCAATTCTGGGAAAACTTTTCTAAGAAAACACATTTGAACAGATATAGGAAAAATTATAGGGTAGGTTTTATTCCTGTTCTGAATACAGGCTGTTCTCATTAAGCACAGTAGTGCAGGGCCACAGAAGTGACCACACACGCTGAACAAAGCAGTCTTAACCATGGAAAAAATTACGATTATTTCAAGACCTTTAAAAATGTTTGTCAAAGCATTTCTGTCAGTCATAAATGTAAAGAGAGATAAAACGAATACAATAATCCAGTTTCCCTCTTACGTATATTCTCTGTGTCACAGAATTCTGTTTGTCTCATTCACATTAGATTTGCTGAAGACAATGGAATATGCGCAGAAGTGACGATGTGACTTCTGAGCCAAGTTTTAAGAACTCGCCCTGAGTTTGTCATGTCCTTATTTTCCCTCCTAATTAGGGACTGATCCGTATGCTGGTCAAGTAAGGATAATGTAGGGCCACCCATAATGCTCTTGAAAGGTGAATGAGAAATACACCTTTATCATCCTAGGTGATGAAATTAGTGCGTATCACAAACGCCCAGAGGGCTTGGTAAAGCAGAGATTGATGGGCCTCATCCTTAGAGTTTCTCATTAGTAGGTTTAGGGTAGAGACCGAGACCCTGTATTTCTGACAAGTTCCCAGGTGACACTGTTGCTGCTGTAAGAATCGCTGTTCTGAGACGTGACAGTTTGGGGATTCAGCTGTTAGTGCAGTGTGTCTTACCCTACATTGACTAGTACAGAGGGAAATAAACCAGTTGTGTATCAGATATTTAAAAAAATGTAATTCAAGCAGAAGGTACTTCAGGGTTTTGGAATCAGACAGATGTAAGTTAAAATCCCTTCAGCTACTCAGTGCATGCCAGGCAGCATGCCAAGGTACATGAAGATGAGTGAGATTTTCTACTCTCAGGAAGCTTATACCTTTTAGAATATTTATTCAAGTTTAAAAATGACACCCTTAGCTGGGTGCAGTGGCTTGTGCCTCTAATCCAAGCACTGTGGGAGGCTGAGGTGAGTGGATCATGAGGTCAGTAGATCAAGATCATCCTCACTAACTCGATGTAATTCTGTCTCTACTAAAAATACAAAAACTTAGCTGGGTATGGTGGCATATGCCTGTAGTCCCAGATACTTGGGAAGCTAAGGCAGGAGAATCACTTGAACCAGGGAGACAGAGGTTGCAGTGAGCCAAGGCTGTGCCAATGCACTCCAGCCTGGGCGACAGATTGAGACTCCATCTCAATTTTAAAAAAAAATGCCCTAACTACTTCTGTCGCCCGAGAGAGTGACAGTTTTGATTCTGCTAAATGACTTTACATTGAACCAAGATGAGTCAATTTGAGTATTTCTTCCAGAGATTTCAAATTTGGTTGAAGATATTGTGGTTACACCTGATCTATTAATGTAGAAAATGTTAACCGAAGATTCAATTGGGCGGACATCAATAGCTTCGTTTGTGTAATGAGTAGCAAGAAAAAAATAGCCTTCAGTAGGATAGGAAGAAATTCTTCAAATAAAACTAACATATGACTAGGGAGATTGTCCTGATGTCTTTCCAGAATCTGGTTCCAATTCCGTCCTAAGGCCCAGCTGTTTTCTTCTTGGGTGGCTTACATGAGACACTTATGTATTTTTATAATGAAATCCCCCAATCCTTTCTTTTTCTTTGCTTTAGCAGACCCCAGTGGATATTTATAACTTACATCCAAAGAATCATAAGAATGAAATTTTAAAACAAATAAATGCAATGCACTGCGGTAAGTGCAGTGCTGCTGGTTTATTGAATATACTGTGAATGACTCTGATGAGCTGCTCATGCTAACAACTCAAGCACACTGTCCTTATGCTCTGAGATCGCAAGACAGATGTAATTACATGCTGCTTCGGCAGCACTTAAATATGTAATAACTAAGATATTATTTTCAACTGACCAGACACTGCTTTTAGACAGGATACCCTACAGGGAATCGTAGGAGGTGGAGTATTCTGTTTGTACTCGGAGCCAACGAGGGGAAGACTTGAAAGGCTTTATGTTAAGACTTTATTCATTGTCTAACCCAGCCCTAACTCTAAGCCTCAGAAAAGCTCCCTGCCTGGTTCTAGAAACCAACTTCAGCCCTGCTTCCTGCACCAAAGCACTCAGATCCCCATCTTGATCCTTGATGTGACATTACCTGCTGATGGAAATGTTTGTTCTCATTTTTTAACTGAGGTCTGCTCAGTGTACACACTACAAAGGGGGATGATGAGGCATAACTGCCTCTTAAGGTGCATCCATTCCTTCGTTTATTCATCCACCCATCCAATCATGCATTTACTTAGTCTCTTAAAATGTAATTATCAGTCATGGATGAGTCAGACCTCATACTGTAGTTACACAAATGCAACAGATACAAACGAAAGTAAAATATTATTTCTACCTTTCAAGAATCTGCAGTCTTATCTAGTAGATAAAAGCACTGACTTTGAAGTTTCTTCACCTTTGAAATGACCGGTTCATTATAAATTGGTTTAAATATTCACTGAGATACTGGATGTAACTAAAGGGTAAAGAACACTCTGGTATTCCGGTAAGTGTTTTTACAGTATGTATTCTTCTATCCTTTTACTTTTAACTTATCTGCGTCTTTACATCTAAGGGATTTATTATAAAAAACAGACTCAGGTCTTTCTCATCCAATCTGACCATATCTGGAGTGTTACACCATTTTGATGTAATATCAATGTGGCTGGGATTTAAACCACCACATTGAATATTTGTGTTTTTATTCTATTTTTTCCTCTTTTACTACCTTCTTTTGAATTAATTAAGTACAGTTTAGTATTGCATTTTATTTCCAATATTGGCTTAATCACTATACTTTGTTTTTTGATTTTAGCTATGGCCTCAAGTTTACAATATACAAGTTTAACCACAGTCTTCCTTCAAGCAACATTATATGACTTCATGAATAGCATAAGAATCGACTTCTCAGTGCAGAGTATACGGGACTGCGTGCCCTTTGAGTGTGGCTACGCTGGTCCCATCCCCACAAGGAGAACAGCAATTGGAAGCACTGAGGACTGAGAGTTTCACAGTAAGCACAGCTGAACCCGGGAAGGCCTAGCTCTGTGGGGAAGGGGCGTCTGCCGAAGGAAAACTAAGAAACAGAAAAAACTTCATCACCAACAAGCCGGACATCCACTCAGACCCAATCTGAAAGTCAGCAATTACAAAGACGACAGGTGGATAAATCTACAAAAATGGGAAGAAATCAGTGCAAAAAGGCTAAGAACACCCGAAATCAGAATGCCTCTCCTCCTACAGGGGATTGCAGCTCCTCATCAGCAAGACAACAAGGCCTGA